>JALPQD010000157.1:1498190-1705690 GCA_023101885.1 Typhlomys cinereus | reverse complement strand
GGGCCCTGTAACTGTCGCTTTTTTATGAAGCAATCTATTGAGATGAAGATTCTCCCCGAAACCTGATGATGATTTCTAAACTTTTGCTCCTGGGAAGAATTATTGAAAAGAAAAGAGAATGGCTCTTAACGGATATATGAATATAATTTCTAAGCCTTTTATGTGTGCTATACTAGTACTCATAAGTTAAATTGATTTTTTTCCATTTTCATGTCTATGTGTGGGGGTATGAACATGTGTTTATGTGTATTTGCAAATGTGTTCATATATGTGTATGCATATATGTGGAGGCACAATAAATCTAGTCAGATTGCTCTGAGAATTTCCAATCTCTGCCTTCTGAGATTATAATTACAAGCAGGTTGCCTTTAGTCTCCGCACTCAGACAGCAAAGACAAGTAACCCCTAAGGCAAGACTGCAAGCGTTGGGTGTAATGAAGAGACCCTAACTTAATAATAGTGAGAGTGATTGAAGATGGTACCCAATGTCAGTTTAAGCACATACATGTTCTCCCACATACATATGGACATGTATGTATATGCACACAGATCCCCACATATACATACAGATATGAAGAAGACTAAGCCCATATGTGAATGAGAGAAACATAAGAATCATTACATAAAGGAACAAAGATTAATGTATAAGCCTTGGTTATTTGAAAGTATGGTAAAATAGCAACTGAACAGAAACACCAATGATATATTTAAAATAATTTTTAGTACATATATAGAAGCTTATTTGTAGCTCTATGCCTAGTCATGTAGTAACAGTTATGATATAGAAAACTACATTGCAGCAAAAATGGTTTCTAATATTATTTCCTTATCTGTATGAGTAATATTGGCTTTGATTTCTTATTATAATTCCAAGGGGAACTTATATTCAAGCCCATACCTCTAATGCCACAACAAAATAATTATTAATGTCACTTTGACCGATGGGATGGATAATCAGCCAAAATTTTTACATGTGTGTTTACTGGGTGCCCTCCACAGTATTTGAATTGCAAATGATAGATTCATTAAACTTGTAGAGTATATTTAATTGCCAGTTAAAGAAATACTAATCATATTTTCTTTTGCAGTAAATAAGGGAATGGGGATGGAGGAAAGAGCTGATGAGGATACAGATCCCACACACCATGTCACAGTAAATTACAAAGAAAACATTTTCTGTAACGATATAATTTGGCTCTGATATCATGATTTTCTTTAGTGATAACTGTGAAACCATACTTAGGTCACAACAATGACCAAATCAGTGAGATATTACTTTCCCTTTGAAGGAAAACCAGGAAAAGGTGTCTTTTAAATACGAAAGAGAAAACCAAAGCGCTTACTTTCTGTTTCTTTTCCGGGCTCGGCTGTAGGCTTCCAAACCTTCCGTGAGCGTCTTCAGCTTCTCCGGCTCCACCTGAGTGAAGGTATGAAGACCAAACCACATTACCCAGACCTGCAATTGTTAAACAGGACTTTCATTTCCTTGCTGTTCAGGGGCTGCAGCCCTGGGGGAGGGGAACCTTAACTTTCACTGTTTCATCACGTTTTTCTGTCCTTGCTCAATTACAGATTGATTCTGGGGCTTTAAGCTGCAGCATCGGGTGGAGATGAATGCTTGGCTTTGAAACGGTCAGAGCTTGGAGAATAGTGCTTTAGGAACAAAATCTGGAATTTAAATGACCTTCAATTCTCAAAATCGTTATCAATCACAAATTCTGGCTCACTTCCTCCATCGCTTGATGGTCACCAATTGCGCATTAGCATTCCTCTGGGGCAATAGAAGAGTGGCTAAGAGAATGGGGCGGGCATTGGAGGTACCGACCAGGTCCTGGTACCTTATTCACTTTAGAGCCTTATTCACTTAGCATGAGCAAAACACTGAAATCTCCTAAGTTTCATCTGCCTCGTGTTTAAAAGGCCAATAATAACTGCCTTCCTGCTACGTCAACTGGAAGCGTTACAATGAAATGTCATTGACACTGGCAAGTAAGTCCTATGTCTCATGCATTGGATTCCTCAGATACCAGGAGGCGAGTGGAGAGACACCACGCACCTCTGGGAAGGGGTTGGGTCTCTCCCCATTTTTATCCAGCTCTCTGCCCATCCTCTGCAGAGTCAGGCCCCCCAGAGTGTGGAGGTGTATGTACAGGCTGCTGCTACTTTCTCCCCTCAAGAAAACCAATAAAGGAAAACTTGTGTGCAACTAATAGGTCACAATGCTTTAAAAATTTATTTTGGTATTTTTATAGATCTGTAAAAAAAAAAAATCAATCTAAATAGTGCTGCTTGTTGAGTAAGCTTAGCTTCAAGGCAAGTACCCAAGCTATCCCTTATCTGCATGTGCCTCACTGTGGAGATACCCAATATAAAAATACAGGGTTTGTGAAAAGCCTTAAGGATGAGAATATAAGTACTTATAAGCAAAAAAATTGTTATTAACTTTTATCTTTAAATTTTCATGACACTCACGAATGCCATTATAAATAATTCCTCTGACATCTTCGAACAAGCACACAGAAAGAATCACAAAGCATTTCCACTCTTGTGTCCAAATGAAGGCATTTCTAATGTGTTTTGTATTTTGCCCTTTTAGTTCCAAATTAGGGATGACCACTCCAGTAAGTGTATGACCAAGACGCCTATGTTCCTATCACACCTTGCATAAAGAAAAGTACCCTATTAGATGACTAGAGCAGTAAGCTCAATGTGTCCATATGCTTAAAAGGATCTGTGTGAAAGATGTGGTGCACTTCACGTTCATGTAATCAGTAATTCTACCTGTTTTTGTGTGTGTGTGTGTGTGTGTGTGTTTGTGTGTGTGTGTGTGTGCATGTTCTGACAGTCTCTCACTAGGAAGCTGTACTGCAATTGAAGAGCTTCACAGTGGCTGGAAAGATCTCCCAAAAGTGATCAGACTACAGATTCAAGTTCATATTCAATTAAAGCAATATGGTCTTAATTTCAAAAACTTATTAAGTCAAAATAATTTTTAAAGTCCTCAGTTTTCTCCTTTAATTTCATATAGAACAAGGGGAAGTAAATTCCAATGAATTTTATGTAAAAGATGCTGCTTTATAATTTACTATGATAATTTGCAAACAAATGACATTTTATTCTTCAGATGACACTAATGAGCTTAATTAATCATCATGGCCAGAGCTGCAACAGTTCCTATTCCAAAACATTCAACCTCTTTCCACTGTATTAGCTATAACATGTATAATTATTTTATATATATATATGAAAGCTATATATAAAAATTACACACATATGTGATATCTGTATATTTACACAAAATTAAGCTAAATTGTTAAATTTAAACAAATCATAATTCTATAGAAATTTAGATTACATGCCAAAACTTATCTTCAATTTTTTTAAATTCTTGATTTTCCAGTGTGTTTTTTAATTTTTTTGGAACTAATAACCTGCCATCATTTCTTTATTTAATCTGACCCTGAAGTTCCTATCATAATAAATTGCATTATTTGTAAATGATCAATGGCCTTGACACAGAAAGCAATGATCATAGTCTCTGAAACTAAATGAAACTTAAGTGCACGCCAATGTGCAACTCTGCTACAAGATCACATATCATATGCAGAGGAAGATGTTTATTTAATTTTTCTAGAATTTTAGTATTTTACTATATTGCTACATCTATGTATGTGTCTATAGTTTTATCATCTATCTATCTTTTTAAATTTTTTTATTATTTATTATTTATTCAATTGTGCATGTATGTTTGTGCGTGTGTGTGCATGTGTGTGTGTGTGTAGAACCACCGACGAATTCGGGAACTACCAGGGACAGCCTCCACCTCCTCCTTGTTTACTCTGCCCCGGGGTTCACAAGCTCCGCCCTACCAGGACCAGAAATGCAGGCCGCCCCCGCTTCCGCCTGGGGTCTGTACGTGGGGTCTGGGATCCGAACTCAGGACCTTTTGCCTGCAAGGCAGAGGCTTAACCCCTGAGCCACCTCTCCAGCCCTCTATCTATCTATCTATCTATCTATCTATCTATCTATCTATCTATCTATCTATCTATCTATCTATCTTCATTGTCTTCATCTATACTTGTTGTTTCTGGGGGGAAATGTTTGTATACTTGCACAATATTCAAAAAACTTTTCAAATCACCTGCAAAAAGGTACTAGAGAAGAGAAAAATAATTTGAACTTCTCATCAAATGAAAATCATGTTGAATGGTTTAATGAATATTCCCTTATAAATTAACTTGTAATAGTACTGGGAAATCAAGCATATAAATGTAACATTAAAAAGGTTAAATATACACAAATCTTTTTATAAATATTTACATTGACAGAGAAAGTAACCTGAAGAACTTAATATGTTCATTTATAATTATGATCTCAGATTCTGATACAGTTCTAAGCCAGGATTTCCACAAATGTTTAGTTCCTAACAGTGAGACACAGGTAGCTGAGTCTGTAATTTATCTTTAGTCATAAACTGGCCATCTATTCTCATCCTATAACAGTGATACCACTAGTAATTGCTATCATGGTAAACTCTATACAGGTTTGAGAATTATAGAAATACATAGCATAAATATACATATGGTAAATATTTTTAATACTTAAAACTCATTTAAGTTCTTTAGATGTAATTTTACAGTGTACCATTTTAGAGTGTGTTCAATAGGGTTGGCATCTACTCATAAAGCCAGATATTATTATATGGTAGAGCAGGAGATTTTCTGAACAAGGTTAAATCTCTGATTGATTATTTCCTTCACAAGGCATATAGTAAATATTCAGTGATTTTTTTTCGGGGGAGTGTGTGTGTGTGTGTGTGTGTGTGTGTGTGTGTGAGTGTAGAAAAGGGCATTTGAATGGGTGTGTACCCGTAGAGGCCCAAGGGTGACATTCTGAGTCATTCTGGATTGTTCTACCTCAAGGCTTTGCTCCCAGGTTACCCAGACTCTGTCTTCCAGGGCTGAAATTATAGGCTACTGTGATTTCCTCCAGTGTTTTTAACAGGGATCTGGAATCTGAAACCAGGCCCTTTTGCTTTTGAGGCAAAGACTTTAACCCATAGGTCATCTTTCTAGCCCAATTGATCTTTTTTTTTTTTTAATTTGGGTCAGCACAGTGACATGTAGCATATCTTAGCAGTAACGAAGTCTTTGATGAGAAGATATTTAAATCTTTTAGGAAGCCAAACAAGGTAGATTTGTACACATATTAAAAGACTCTGAGTCAGTGATCCTAGATTTTTTTTTAAAAATAGTACAAATACTTTACTGAGCTAAAAGGTATAAAAGGGATAAAGGAGAAATGGGAGGGATAGACCATTTTTTAATAGAACCAGTCAAAAAAGAGCATGTCAGTTTCCTTCTGGTTCTCATGCTGACATCAACTCTTTTTGGGAATTCTTTTCTCCTACTTAGCATTAAGGGCAATGGACACAAAGGACAAAGGTTGGAGCCTCAGCCACACCCCAGCAGATTTCATATTAGAGATGAGATGTCTGTCTGCAAACCTTGCCTCCCCTTTTGGCCATTCTTTACTTTCCCATACTATTTTAAGAGTGTCCTGGGGATGGGATAGTGAATGGCACCCTGCTTGGAATTAAATGCCCAAGGTTGAGGTCCTCCTGAACGACCTGTAGCTTGTGTCCCCCCTAACAGTGCTTCTTCTTTGCACTTCAGCTCTCTCCTCTCTAAAACAGGGGTAATGATAAACATCCTGTTGGATCACTGAGGTGCTTCTAGAACAGCAACCTGGGGCCAGGGAAATGGCTGGGGAAGTGGGAAGGGTTTAAAGCCTTTGTCTCATAAACAAAAAGACCTGAGTTTGGATTCAAAGATTCCGTGGGATATAGTCACAGCTTGCAGTTTTGGCTCTGAGAGGTAGAACCTGGAAAACCCCAGAGCAAAACAATAAGAAAGTAAGAAATCCAGGATGATTCCCAATGTCTTTTGTATACATGCACATACATGCATAAAAAATAAAAACACCAAAGTAGCCTTTCCCAGAGTAGTAGTTTTGGTAGGTAAACTTATTTAGCGTATTTTGCATATTTTGAAACATTTAAGTCATTATGTGTTCACATAAATTTATATTATAAAAATGACCACATATAATACTTTCATAACAAAGAAGTTATTAAAATTTAAAAGTGGCCTAAATAGTGCTTAGTACATAAATGCCTAATAAATATTTATTGCCTGAATAAATAAATTAATAAGTGAATTGAAAGAAAAACTTTAAGTAAATAATAGCTCAAGTAATGTGCAACATAAGCTGAAGTCCGGGAAGCAGCTATGAAGCAACAAGTCTTCCTTAAGACTTCCGGACACTGGAGATAATAGCCAACACTTTAAAAACAGCATCTTTAAACTGGGGAAAAAAAATCCCCTTTCTTAAGTGAAATATTTCAACACTTTTGAGTGAGCTGGATATTAATGGTGAATAATTATTTAGGATAAAATTTTGATTTATTTGTGATGGAATTTTCTGGTACTATAAAGCAGAAGTACTCAAGAGGAACTTCTTAAATGAATCCTAACATTTTTAGATGAGCTAAGCAGATCCCATAATACTACAATCTTGGCCAGTGACACTATCTTTTTCCCTTTTTTCTACATGTTCAACTCAGATAGAAGTAATTTTAAAATTATTTTCTTTATTTAAAAATCTTACATAATTATATAATACATTTTCATATTATCTATGTTGTGGCCTTCCCACTCCCCCTACACACAGGGTAGAAGAATTTTTACATGCTACAGAATTATGAGAGGAAGCCATTCTGTTCTAATGTGATAACACATTTCTTAAGCTATAGTATATAAGCAGAATCAAAGTTTGTGTAAAACTTGAATTTCCAGGAAAACTGTGTTTAAAAGGTCATGCCACAAAGGCATGTATTTGTTGACTTGACCTGTTTTGATCTGTATGACAGCTTGTGACAGAGCTTGTGAACTAGACATCTGTGCTGATCTTAGTTATCTGCGCGAAGGGTGATAGGATGTCAACCATAGTTTAATCTTACTCAGGGAAAAAAAAGATCATGATATATAGTCCGTGTATAGTCTTGCCTTAGTTTTTTTTTTTGTAACTTGATTTAGTCTTTTTCTTGCTATTCATATTTTCTTCTAATGCAGTTATTCATTATTACTATCTTTCAATTTTTGATTAGGATCTGATTTTATTGACCTGGATTTTATCTTAGTGCTTCCAAAAATGATTCTGCTTCCTTTCTAAGGAGATTTTAGTGCTAACAGAATAATGATTGATCTTGGTCAGGTGGCCAGGAAAATGCACCTCAAATATTGTGGCTATTGATTGAGTATAGGAAAAGGATTGTTTTCCAGTAGTACTAAGAAGATTCATAAGGCAAAGTAGAAGCACGAAGAACATGTAGTATTATGGGATCTGCTTAGCTCATCTAAAAATGTTAGGATTCATATTATACATTATAGTACTAAGAATACAATTAGTTAACACCGGCAATCAAGAACAGGATGGTCTTCAAAGTAAAATGTTCAAACTTCACAGGAGGTCACACATCTCAAAATGGATTCCCAGGCTCAACTTCTTAATGTAAAGGCAGTTTGGTTAATGGGTCACGCTCTCAATTCCTTTGCATGTGATGATTCTGACATGAAATGCAGAAGCAGTATACTTCCTCCAAATAAATGAGTTTAAATTATGGCAAGGTTTGTCAACTTTGAACAACTATTTGGACAGTTATTATTATTTTTACCATTACCTACCTACCTAATACCACCATGTGAAAAAAGTCCAACAAGTCTAAGCATAGGTCTAAGAAGGAGTCTCCTCAACATTGATGTGATTTTCTGCAGAAGTTTCCCTGGTAATCAAGAAATGTCTTTCTTCCTGTCCAAAAAGATTTCACTGAAAAGCATTTTGGTGCCCACCAGGTATAAGTCTTTCCTTAAAGGTCAGAATACATATGAAACATAATGAAATATGAAGACCAAAGGAATGGAGTTCAAAGCAGTGTATATGCATACAAAATAAATCTTCATGTTTGATTATTATTACTGGAGATGCAACTTTTAAGGTTAGACCATTAAAATCAAAAGTGGTAGACACAAATTATGAAATACTTTTTAAAAATGAGCACTTTCTTAGTTTTCAAATAATTATTTAAGTAAGTACATATGGACAACTACTTTCCCTTCTAGTTGCATTGTGTTAAAAATCTCAGCACTAACAGCAGATAAGCATGATGTCGGGGTAGCCATTTTCCTTTCTAAGAATTCCTTAGTCCTATGCCAAAATCTGAAAACACATCTCTGTGTTCATAGTATAAAATGGAACACAGTAATCTAAGGTCTCATTCTTGGCCATAAGCCACAAATAATAAAAGTTCATGGCTCAGACAGTAGTAACTTGCATATGTGTATATATATATATATATAAACATTAATAACTGTCTTTCAGAACACACCGTATTACAAACTAACCAAAGGAAAGGGGAGATGTGCTTTGCCAGATAACATACTGCAAGGGACACAGGACCCTCCAGAGTTGTCACAGAATGCCAGCATTAGAAAAGGGATGCACAGTGAGTGAGGACAACTCTATTCCACACTGTTGAAATGTTCCACCAGTGGTCAAGGCTTGGGGTCAGAGATTGGAAGGTAGAGGAAGAAAATCTGAGCTGATAAGTTTTACAAGTATTTCTACTTGAGACCAAATTACTAGGGGATTAATATTCCCTATGAAGGTCCATTTAACTACTCATCAGAAACTGAATTAAGCTCCCATCAGGAAGCCTAAAGTGACGCCTCTTGCTTGTGCTCACTCTGCATTCTCTCCAGTTCTCTGCACTGTATTCAGACGGTATGCCTTAGGAATCTGTCTCAGAAAGTAAATGTATCTACTGCAATGTTAGTTAGTCTGCCAACTACTATACCTCACCAAACAAGGTATAAAGTGAACAAGTCATTTCCTTTAATGACTAGCAGACACTGATAAAATCGGCCATTCATGTAACATGGAAACACAAGTGGTGCCCCGCTTGTTTGGAAACAGTACTATGTGAGCCTGCTAACTATTTATTTTTCTACTTTGTCTATTTCCAGGAAGAATTGGGAGTGGCTTGCTGGAACAATAACTAAAACAATAAATGACAGCTTGTGGGATGGAGACTGGGGAAAATAAATCTATCCTAAAACTTGTGTTATCCTAGATTTTATTTGGTAGAATCTGACGGAATCTTGGATTAATTTACTTTGTTGGACATATGAATACCATGACAAGAGGTAAAGAAAGTGATAATGTGCGAAAAAAATTGTTTGGCAAAATGCTTGTTCTGAGATGCTATAAACACCAGGGAAAATAGTCCTACATTCTCTAATAGCAAAGTATAATTAACAAGGTTGTATTGTAATAAGCGATTGTTCATGGAGTTAAGTCTCTCCAGACTTCATTAAAGCATAAGGCTTTTAGCATATGAGATCTTTAAAGTTTTATTTATTATAATATTTATTTGTTTAATTGAGAGAAAGGGAGAGAGAGAGAGAGCACATTCATGCCACTATGTGCCTGTGGAAATCAGGGGACACCTTTTCAGAAACCAATTCTCTCCTTGCACTAAGTGGACTTTGGGATCGAATTCATGCCATCAGATTTGCGCATAGTCATCTTTACCTTCCAGGCTATCTCCCCAGCGTTGCTGACCTCTCTAAAAGCAGGTATCTGCTTATTGTTCTTTAAGTGTTTCTCTCTCCAACACTGGTGAGCACTAAGGGGTTCGATGTCAATAAAACTCCCACCTGAATGGTTCACCTGGCTGAGAGGACACATGAAAAAATGTTCTATTAGAGATCTTCCTCAAATAGCTCACACTTTGCCTCACACAGAAATCGAGCAGAGTTTCATATTTTCTTGATGAGCTAAGATCACTAGCATATCACCCAAAGGCCACATGGCTTGAAGTCTTATAGACATATTTGAAATTTCACCGGTTTGGATCTTACAAAACAATTAGAAAAGTGGGCATGATTAAGTAAGGCCAGGAAGTCCTTTGTTTTGTGAACGGCGGGAGGAAAGACTGCTATAAATGAGTACTTTGCTTTTTTCTAAGTGCAAACTGAGGTGGTTCTTGAAAGACCTGACATTTTCAAAAATGCTAAGTGCCCTAGAGCTTTTAAGGCTATTGTACCTTGTCTTTTTAATGGTAGATAAATATTTCATGCATTACCATTAATATTATATTACATATTTTCAGTTTTCACTTCAAATGCATGCCTTAAAAGATATTTTTTGAATAACTAAAATATTTTTAATATATCTTGATATCAAGGTCTTAAGTTGAAAATGTAAAATTACAATGAGGAGAGAAAATATTTGAAATTTTCTGAAGCAATTTCACACTCAGTTGCAGGAGGAAGAATCTAGATTTTTAAAGGCACTTTTAGTTTAGAGCGAATGAAATCTAATTGTTTTAAATGAAGCAACATAATTATTTTTCAGAGTCTAAGATAATGATTTTTTAAACTTCTTAAACTTTAGCCTCTGGAGTATTCAAACACATATAAATCAAAAGCTTTAGAACTATTTAATGTGAGATGTCTGCAAGTACAGACTTTCATTTCCCTGGGGTTATACAAAGATATCTAGATGCAGCATGTAACGGGAAGAATACTTTGGGGAGGGACATAATCTTTCTGTAGTTATATTTTTGCCAAAATGGTAGCTGAAGTGCTGATTTGCACAGGAACTGTAAAACAGCTTGGTGTCTTTGGTTTGTATTTGCAGCAGTCCCATTGATGCCACAGAAGCCTACTTTTGCTGTCTCTAATTATTTCTTGAGCAAACTGTCAAAAGTATTTAAATTTATCAACCTAATGGATGTTTGTCTGACTTTAGAGTATCAGGAGTAAAATGTTTTATGAATAGGAGTAAGGAATTCATTTTTTTTTATCAAAGTAGAAACATCAGGATCAGAGTGTATCTTGACAAGTATATATTAGGCATCATAAGCAAGGGTTTAAGGACCTTCTGGTCCCTTGGAGAAAGACAGTCCTTTTATTGTGTTGGCAAAACTGCTTTTGGTTTCCTGCCATTAAGTCTAAGTACCAATGAAAGTCTGAGTAGAGCTGAAATAGCTTTATAAAATACCCTCTTTAAGAGAACAATACATATTGGTAAAAGTAACTTTTATTACCTAAGAAGATGAAGATTATGTTTCTTTGTCATATGAAAGGATTGGGCATAATTTTCTCTTTCTGGTCAAATAAAAATATTTCTATGTACTTCAAATATTCGACATAGTTTTTTAGCCAATTTGTTGGGGGGGGGGAGAAGACTAGAAAACCCTTACTAATTTCTCTTAAACTGAATGGTAGTTTCATGGAGAAGTCTTCATGTAATTTATATGATCAGATTGTGTTAAGTAGAAACAGACTGTGGGCCTAACAATTTCCACATGCTATAAAGTCCCAGAACTTTCCCTAAAGGAAACTCCACTCTGAACTCAGATGTTACCTTTTGCTTCGGGAAAGGGCTGCAGTTCCAACCACAGTTTACCAATTCCATTTTGGGTTCTGGAGTCAGGAGCATCCCTACCCTGAGCACATTATATCAGCTACCACAGTTCCCCCCAGTCATTGATTGCTTGCCTTCCTTCTCTGCTTGTGGGAGAGAGAGCTAGGTGAACACAGAAGGAAGGCAGAGGTGGTGAAATTCTAGAAATCTCGTTTAGGGTTAAAGGCAACTGGAACCTAGTGGGATCTATAAGCATTTCGTAACTCACCCCGTGTCAAAATGAAATTTTGGTGACTATAACCATCCCCTCTTCATTTTATGCTCCAGAAGCTTGGGAGACCTCAACGAGTCATGAAGAATCTTAGCTTCAAATCCAAAGAATCCAAAGTGATGATAACAAAAAAAGAATGAGTGATATTTGAACAAAGGTTAGTATTTGACAATGGATAAAGATTGGTATACCTTCCCTTCCTCGGGGCTTTGTTGACATGAATTGTGGACGTCGTCTTCTCTTACTAATTTTCCAGGCCAGGAAGTCAGTCCTTTGATTTGGCCCCAGACCAAGTCGCCCACATTGAACGTCCTTGGTCTATAATGTATCAACTCATTTGAAGAGGGGGAGTCTGGATTCCTTAGGTCGTCTTCGCTGCTGATGCTTTTAGCGTCCGAAGGGCTAGGCACACACCCGTTAATGCTTTTGGCATTGAAGTCTCCATTGTAATGGATGTAGTCTTTGACCAGGGAGCTTTCCAAACTGTTGGAGGAACTCGGTGACTGCTCTTCCAGGACTAGGTCTTGCTTTGCGGTGCTGAGCAGCTCCCCGAATCCCCGACTCTGCCGAGGTCTGTTCCCATTGATGTGTGCACATCTTTCCACAGTGTTCTCGAGTCTCTCCTTAAAACTCATCATAGTTCTTTTGTAGTTATTATACCTGAAATTCTCCTCCAGAATGCGATCCCCTTGACAGTTTCTCGGCGGCAGCAGCATCGGGTGCTGCTCCCCAGGGAGAAAGGGCAGTGCAGAGATGTTGTTGGGGCGCTCGTGGCAAGGGCTGCCGTGGACGTGGCCCGGATGGTCGAAGCATTCCTCGTATTTCCACCTGCTCCGCTCCCCTCTGGGGCTTTGCTCCCCATCCCACTGTTTTTTGGACGCGTGGCAACTCGCTGCCTTGAAATACTCAAACCCATCCCCTTCCCGGGAGCTCTTCCCGTGGTCTAGATTCTTGGGCAGCCGGGCCCCCCTGGCGTTCCTCGGCCTGCCGTCATGATCCGCTGCCCCCAGGTTCCGTCCGTGGATGACGGCGCTGACCGCGCTGGACAGGTTTAACGGGTCCCCGATGGAGGCGGTGAAGGCACTCATGGCACTTAGGGCCGGAATAGGGCTGATCTGGGTCGTGCTGCTGACCGCGGTGGTGATGACCACCTGCATTCCTTTGCTGGCCGCGTCCACCACTGCTTTGTAGATGGCATCCACCGAGGCATCGCCTTGGGCGCCCAGCAGGAGGCCGTCCTTCAGCTGCTGACCGAGAGACGGGTCCATCCTCGGTTGCAGCTCGCAAGGTGCATCTTGGAAAGGTGGAAGTGTAGAGTTGGGATTCTCAGGAAGTGCTGTGAGCCCCGGCTGGGCGCTTATTCTTTTATTTAGAAGAGCTGCATCTTCTTGCATCCTCACCTTAAATAAAATAGATAGGAGGTGGTGAGAGAGAGAGAGAGAGAGAGAGAGAGAGAGAGAGAGAGAGAGAGAGAAGAGAGAGAGAGAATATAAAGGTCTCAAAGGGAAAGATCTTAAGATGTACCGAAAGACAAAAGGATCTAACCAACTAGGAAGTACAAAGAGCAAGATTAAAACAAATGAAAAAAGGCTGGAGATGGCTCAGAGGTTAAGACTCTGCCTCACAAGCAGTAGGTCCTGAGTTTGGATCCCCGGTCCCATGTAAAAATGCCAGGCAGAATCGGTGGTGGCCTGTACTTCCTACTCTAGTGGGCAGAGCCTGGGAATTCCCAAAGCAAAGGAAAAAGCAAAAAACAAAACAAAACTGAGAAGCAAGCAATCCAGGATGATTTTCAAGGTACTATTGATCCTCCACTGGGACACACACTGACTGCCCTGTCACACACACACACACACACACACACACACACACACACACACTAAAGTTTTTTGGAAAAAACAAAAAAAAAAATAAAAGAAAAAGCTACTCTTTACAGAAAAGCTCACACATTAAATATTTCTTTGGTTGAAATCTTTCAGCAGACCTTTTGTTTTAAACATAATTGCAGATATTCACTAGAAAAATTAACCTTGAGGTTGGGTGGACACCATTTAATGATGTTACTGGTTTCTGAAAATTGAGTTTCAAGTTATCACCAAACAAAGGAATTAGACTTCAAAAATGATTTCTAATTTACTGATGCTTCTATTTAACTTACGGAAATGTAAAATAAAATAAATTTCTTTCCTAATGATATATTTTGATATGGTGTTTTATTTTGAGGTCTTTAGATGCCGTAACAATATCTCATTTTCAACCTATTGAGGCCCCCAACTGAGGGGCAGCTTCATGCTTCCCACAACAGCAATGACTCACTACAGAGGTGAATCTTACTTGGAAAGAGATGACAGGAGGAAAATTCTCCTTTCAGAATTTCAGAACTAGAAACACAAATGCAGTTTGAAAAAAAAAAAAGTGAGTTTTTTCCTATTTCCGCTAATACTCATCTAAGAATTACTGCGGCAGACTTGTGATACTTCAGATCCCCTGAGCCTCAGTGGTCATGCTCTTCCCCTCTCTACACATTCCCTTTCTAACCCATAGCCCAGGACCAGCAGCACACCAACCACTCTTTTGCTATTACTCCTTTGTCTATACGTTCTGAATAAAATCTGAACCTTAGGTCATTTCAGCTGCCTGTCTTTTTTGTTTCTAAGGAAAAATGCCAAATATCTTACAGATATGAATTTATGGTTTTCAGCCTATACTAGGTAGGGCCCACGGCTACTTTTCAATCGTGTGATCTTCTGCTAGGTATATTCTCCAAACTATTCAAATCTTTTCTCTCTTCAAGCTGACTGATGAACCTCCTTTCATCCTACTCTTGGGAGAAGATAATACCTACCTGAGAAGATGGTGCTTATGGTAAGAACTCTTACAATTTCTTACTCTCTGATGCTCTTTGAGACCAGCAATTAGCTTGCCTTGAACACTTGAATTCCCCATCTGCTCTCTGTGCATAAGTCTTTGCTGACACTGACTGAAAGTTTTTTCAGGATGCTTGCCTCATCTGCTGTCCCTTCTCTTCATGGTCAACCTCAAATTCTTTGGTTCTTCCTTTTAACATTTAACTATGTGGATGACCCCCAAGTTTTAAGTTTGTGTCAGCCTGATGTTTCCTTGGAGCACTGTCGCACTCTCGAGTGCTTCATTGTTTGATGCTCATGCTATCCCCACTCTTGAATTCCCAGTGTCTAGTTATTAGGATCTGGCTGCTGTCTCCACTATACCTCCAAAACTGTGCTCTGTTAAGTCCTGATGGCCAAGTCTAGTGAATTTGGCTGGATTGCTTGGTGACAAAATAATTGAGGATAGAAGATGGGCAAAATATGTCTTCTATTCTCAATTATTTTATTACATACGTGTAAATATTTTATTTTCATCAAATGGTAAGTCGTCATCATGACTTTTCACTCAGACCAACACTTTCCTGCCTTACCCCAATCCTATTTCCTTTCTCTGAAGAAGCCATTGCTTCAAAGAGTCCTCTCAAGCTGTTCATAATGTATTAAAGTGTGTCGATGATACTTGGTTTTCCTCCTTTCTCTTCTTTCCTTCGTAACTTTTCAACCTAAGTAGTTTGTACCACAGAACTGTTCTAGCACTATTATATTATTGGAATCTTGTTGCCTTTTTTTTTTTCCCCACTCATACAAATGTAATAGATACCCCTGTCCCCTCCCTCCCTCCACCCCTCCCTGGACCTCCCTGCTCCCTCTCCCCTTTTCCCCTTCCTTTCCCCCCTCCCTCCCTTTCTCCCAGTGCCTCCTCCCTCCAACTCTGAAGCATCCTTTAATGTGTATATCAAACTTTCCTCTGGGTCCTCCTCTCTGATGAGGTGTAAGGACTCAGTGGCATTTCCTAGAACTCGTTGTTGTGTTCCCCTTAAGTATAGGAACACTATTATGACTGTTAATCCCTTGCTTCTAAGGATCCTAGTGCCTTTAGTCCTTGCTAGATTTTGAGGGGTCAATGATATGTTGGTCATTGCACAGATCAAGCAGAGTCCTATTATAATTGCTTTGGCTCTAACTTGTGTGGAGTATCTTGCATATCATGACTCCTCCCATCCTTGTGCTCTTACAATCTTACCACCCCCTCTTCCGCAAATTTCCCTGAGCAGGATGGGGAGAGATTAGGCAGGCCTGTGGAATCTTGTCACCTTATAGATTCATCTATTTAAGATTATGTAAATCTACTTAATGTTTTCAGCTATTAGAGATAAGGATGCTATATAATATGCTTCTTTTTCTATTGACAAAATCTTAAGTGGTTAATAAGTTTTGACACCACAAATCATGTTGTAATGAATGTTCTGGTATGTCCTCTTTAGTTCATATTAGATTTCTCTTAAGTAGATACATAGGAAGTTGAGTTTTCAAGTCAATATACTTGAAAATTTATAAAGTACTAAATTATTCTCCAAAGGTATAGAACCATTCTGGGGACATAGCTCCATAGTACAGCATTTGACCAGCATGTATAAGGCCTTAGGTTGATTTCTAGTAAAAAATGAAAACGAACAAACAACAACAACTGAACCAGCATACAAACAGACCAACGATAATCTGGGGGTATCAAAATTTACATTTTTATCAGCAGTAGACATTATCAATCTAATATACACATCCAAGCACAACTATGTTTATTAATAGTTCAATTTTTACTTTCTGTGAATTGCCTGTTTATATTTTTATAGTCAGTTATTCCTTCTATTCTTGATTCATAGAAGCTTTTTGTGTGTGTGTGTGTATTTAGAATACAGTACCCGAGTGTTTGTGTGTCTGTGGAGGCCCGTGGGTGACATGAGGATTCATCCTGGATTGCTCTACCTCCTTCTTGCTTTGCTCTGGTGTTTCTCAGACTCTGCCTTCCAGGGCTAGAATTGCAGGCTGACCCTGTCCTTCCTAACACCCCCAACCCCCATGTGAATTCAGATTCTTTTGCTTTCAAGGCAAAGGCTTTAAACCCTGAGCCATCTTTCCACCCTTCACAGAAGCTCTTTTCATATTGTAGATTTTAGTTTTTTGATATGCATTATACACATATTTTCTGGCATTAGATGCTTGCCCTTAACTTTATTTAGAATATCTTGGAAATTATAGAGATTGAGAGTTTTGTGTGTTACTTGTTTTTCCTTGTTCTTACTGGTTTTGTGTCTTGCTTAAAGAACCTTCTTTATATTATTATTTCTGTGTGTGGTGGTACATGCCTGTAAGCACGGCACTGGGAGGTCTCGGAAGAGGACTACCAGCTCAAGCCGTTTCCTAAAAGATAACAGATCTTTAAAAAGTCTTGTGCATTTTCTTATTTATTTAATGTTACTCTATCTCCCTCACTCCTTAATCTGTTAGGAATTTATTTGCTTTGTAGATCTAAAAGACCATGTAGCCTAAGCCGGGAAGAGAGGGGTGAGAGTCCAAGCTGACAAGGGAGGCTTGTTAAGTGGGTCTTAATCATAATAATAACGTGAATCTGAGAGCACTTAGCAGGGTAACACTATCAGCTATCAGCATTTACTCACTAGTTCTTCAGACAAAATAAAATTATCTCTACACAAAAGACTGGGATGTTTGACAAATACTCAATACAAGCAATTGCAGTAAATAGACATGAAAAGACATATAGCTTATTGAGTATTTAAACCAACTCAGGCTTTGTTTTCCACTAATGTGACCTGAGGAAGCAGATACCTGAAAGTTCTGGAACAGACAAGCCATGGGGTTATTGTTAGCTGGACAAGGAATTGCAGACTGTCCTTGAAAGGCCTGGAAATTCTGATACCCTTGGAGAAGATGCTGCTGCTGCTGCTGTTGATTTGGAGGAAACATCTGATTGTTGTTTAACAGCGACTGTAGATGAGTCAGTTGATGATTATTCAAAGAATTGTTTATTGATGACATATCACCTAGAGTTTGAAAAACATAAAGTGAAAGTCAGTGAGATTCTTCAGCCATCCCCTGGCTATCTTTGTACCTGAGAATTCTTGAAACATAAACTAAAAGCTGAACTTACAAGGGCAATGTCATTTTTGTCATTCTCACTAAGATTTGCTTTGCTATTTAGTTCCCTCTTACATCTTTCATCTTTTATTTTATATCATTTAAAATTTACTTAGTCTTTGTTTTAGCCATGAATGCTGGTTGTCAGAATTAAATGAATCCTATCTATTTTTATTAGAATACTTACTGTTAATGGTAGAAATTTCTCCTTAGTAATAACAAGAAGTTGACTGAATGATTATAATGGGTGGCTCACAAAATTTCAATCTTAAGCCACAGTCATCAAAAAATAGCACCAAATAAAATTAGAGACTTAGTTTAGAAATACATACTTTGTTTTGAAATAAAAGGTTGGTCACTCAAACTAAAACTGTAAAGAAAGCTAACAATACAAAAGAATTCACTGACATAGTTATTATAAATATTTTAATTGATAACATCAGTGAATACTATTAGTAATTAAATTTATTTTTAAGATTCTGAATTGGCTGGAAATGATTAAAAGTATTTTGAGGACATTGTCATAGAAATCGTTCTGGAACTTGTAACACAAATCTGTAATGTTTTTAAAGTTTATTTAGCTACAGTCGTTTTAAGATCAGGTAAAACTCACTTGGCTATGAAGATGTTCACAAAAATATATAAACATGAACAAATTTCTATACTAAGATGTCTTAGCTGACATCATGAACGCCTACCTATGTTCCTAAGCTTTATGAAAACTATCGCTACATCTTACATATAATTACTGCCTCTATGAGTTAAATAGAGTTGACATTATTTTGTATTTTTGGTAAGATAATGAACATGAGGAACTTTATTTTTAAGTCACAAAGCTCTGAAAAAAGGCATAATTCTGACTGAGGAAATCTATCATCATCTAGAGAGATTACTTCCTCCATCTTGGGCAAACTTTAGCTTTGAGTGTTTTGATGCCTGTTTCTTTGCTGGATAGGTGTTTAGTTTCTTTTTATTTAGGGTTCATCTGGAAAACAGTCCCTGAAGTGGTTCCCATCCACAGTGCAGCTGCTCACACGGACCCTGTGATGCCACACCAACTAGAATGGAAATCAAAGTTTGTTTTTTTTTTTGATGTGCCTGTGCTTTATTATTTTAAAGTTAAGTCTTTTGGGATAGGTTAGGTTTAGGTGGCATCAGGATTAGAGGATAAGAGAAAGCAGATTAAAGTGATATTTAGTAATGCTAGAATAGGGGAAAAGGAAAAAAAGTTATTTTCATGTTTGTATAACTATAGTATCGTGTGGATGTCATTATATTTAGCTCCTTAAACATGCTGTGACATAACAAAAACATTTTTTAAAAAGAGTGTGACAAAATTGAGTTTTTCAAAAGGAGAAAATAGAATTAGAAAAACGTTTCTTTAAAAAAAAATTTGTGAAAAAAATTGAACTTACCAAGCAGGCCTGTCCCCAGTAGAGGGTTAAGTAGCTGTGACACCACAGGGTTACCGTTGAGTTTAGCTGGACCAGGTGTATTCCCAGCATTATTAGATATATTCAGCAATGTTTCTGCCATTGACACCACTGCTGTCCCACCAAGTGTTGAGACAGTCAGTGCTGCCACTGCTGATGATGTAGTGGTTGTGGTAGTGGTTGCCTGGGAGGAGGTTGCTATGGAAACCTCTGGATGATTAGCGGTGTTGGTGGATGCCGAGTTCAAGACACCTCCCAACAGCTGGGGATTCAAGGCCATTAATCCCGAGGCCCCAGTGACAGCTGGGAGGAGCAAGGGGTTAAGAGTAGTGTCACTGCCTGCAAAGCTCGGTAAAGGGTTCCCCAGGGGGCTGGTTAAAAGGGTCTCAGCTCTGCTGTTGTCTGACTGATTGCTTGGCAAATGGTCAGGTGGGGCTGTCATCTGTGTTAGGGAGGGTAAAGGGGTGTTTTGCTGTTGCTGCAAGAGATCTGAGATGGTCACATTGAGAGACGGCAGGGGAAGCATGGCAGCTGCTTGGACTTGGTTCTGAAGCAGGGCTGCGAGGAGCTGAAAGGGAACAGGTGGCAGCGCCTGCCCATCCATGTCACCAGAGAGGAAAGCTAAAGCAGCGTTTACATTCGGGTTGAGAAAATCTAAAGGGTGGAGGTTGGTCTCAGACTTGCCTTCTCCTGCTGAAGGCTGGAGGCTACTTAATAGATTCTGGTTTAGGAGATGCTGTTGATTCACTGGCAAAGAGATAGGCAGAGAACTGAGGAGGCTGGGGTTCAAGGGGTGTGGAAGATGGTTGTTTGAAGTGCTGTTGGGTGGAAAATGAATTGCGTGCTCCTGGCCAACAAAAGGAAATTCACTCCCAATGGGCAGCTGACTCTGCAGTGGGTGTCCAGCTGCCGTGGTGACGATGACGCCATCTTGGAGGACAGATGTTGTCTTGGTGATGGCAGGATGGGTGTTGCCAGCTATAGCTATTGAGGAAGATGGACCTGAACTGCCTAAAATGAGAAAAAAGAAATCTGGTTATTAATGATGGATAGTAAGGAAGATTACTCTAATACAGTACATTTCAAATTGTTAATACAGCACCTTCATTGGAAATGGATTAATTATATTGGATGATCTGACTTGTTAATGGGACATAATCTACTCTGAAAATAAATACACTGAAAAAGTTTTCTGAGCACAACATAATGTGCTTTTCACTGTGGCAGAAGGTGAAGACGGGAGAGGCACCGTTGTTCATTCAATCCACTGTGAAGTTAAAAATGTCAACTTCATATTTCAAAAATTTACACTTCCATTTTTTTTAAAAAAGGGGTTTGGATCTTTATTTATAGGATTGCTATTTTCTTTTAATGAGCAAAATAAGCCTGCTTAGAAATAGAATGCTCATGAAAACATAAAGCTTTAAAAAGCCTGCAATATTATCACATGTAGTGATAACAAATCCATATAAATACACATCCCAGCATATACATTATGCATATTCTTTTTACTAGTTTCACATATTAATGTGTCATAAATTAACCAAATAATGATCACAAATGTTTTGATAGTTTCAATCTTTTGCTATTATAGACATCACTATAATAAGCATTCTTATTAAAATTATTTTTGCCGTTTTAATACAATTATGTTTTAAGGATAAATTCTTGAATTCCAAGGTTTACACATTTTTAAAGTTTGGGATACACATTGTCCAACTGTCCTTGAATGACACACATGCATCTCACATCCCAATGAACAGTGTGTAGTAGTGTTTATCTCTAGCCAACACTCTAGTTTATCAACATTAGCAGTGAAAAAAAATGATTAAAAATCTTTGTCTTTCTGCTGGCATTGGATACATTATACTTAAGATTCCTTACATTGGGACTGGCAAGATAGCTCAACAAGTAAAGGTGCCTTGCTCACAAACCCACCAAACAAGTTGGAAACCCACCAAACATAGTGGAAGGAGAGAACTGACTTTGAAAGTTGACTTGTGATTTCTACTTGTGTGCTATAGCATGCATGCACATGCCTCCCTTTTCTTCCTCTCATTCTCTTTGAGAATATTATATATATGTATATATATGAGTCCTTAGGTTAGGGACAGGTTAGCTCAATGTAGAGTCCTTGTCTAGCATGAAAACAACCCTGGTTCAATCTCCAGTGCTACTAAAAAGAAAATATTCTTTAAGTTAGAACAGTCTTCACCCCCAGTAGCACCCTTATTCTGGTAACTCTATACTAAAAATAAAAATTCAGAGACTTTTAACATTTGAGATATGAAAATTCAGCTGTTATGTGCCTAACAGTGGTGTTAGTATTTCCAGCCCAAGTCATGCAATAGCCTGGATAGATGAAATCTGAAACAAAATTAAAAGAAAGAAAGAAAAAAAAAAACAACCCTTGTCCTCTATACCTGAGCCCCAACTCAAAAAAGCTGGAAGTTCATCTTTTGGCTGACAACCTGGGAAAGACTAGTCTTTGAAATAACCCCACACAACACACATATACAAACACACATTTTTTTGGGATGAACTAGGTAGGGTAGAAGACTTTGCTCTAAACAGCTTCATTTTTTTATAATACATGCAGTTCGACAAATGTTATTACATTTTAAAATTTCATTAAGTATTAAATTCGAGTAATACCAGCATCACTAAAAATATAAATAGAAATCCTTTATTGTTGTTTTGTGTGGTCAGTATAAACTGTATTTGCCCATGTTACATTGGGTCAATTTATAGAACTGTGTCCTTAATTGTGACAGTAGCAGGGATATGATTTTTTTTTTGTTTCCATGAGAATAATACGATAAAATTTTCTTTTTGACATTGTAATTATGTTTTTACCCTGTATGTGTGAAATGCCCATATTTGTCAAATCATGATGATAAATTTAGCATCTATTACTATACTTAACACAAAGGATGAGCATCTTTCTGCATGAAATCCTTCTACTGAATTCATGTGTGTGTGTGTGCATTTGTGTGTGTGTGTGTGTGTGTCTGTGTGTCTGAGGATTAAATCTAGGGCTTCACACATGCAAAGAACTATAACACTGAGATCTTTATTTTGAAACAAGATTTCACAACTTTCCCAGACTGGCCTCAAGCCTTAGCTTGTGAATGCTCGGATAATAGGCATACAGGACCATACCCAACTACTGCTGAATTTTTCCTAGGGAATTTTTTTCCCAGGTTAAAAAAATTCCATCATTTGCGTGACTGTTGTGAGAATCAAAAACAAGTAAAAGGAGTGTAAGGTGTGAAAATACACATGATTAAGAGGGCTTCCATTTTCATATGCCAGTACTGCAGAGGTGCTGTGGTGACAGTAGAAGTCTAATCAGCACACCGAACACACCTTACGGACTGTTGCTATAGCAATAATTTGTATTGCGCTCGGTATTTATTTAAAGAATGAAGTTAAAAAATTCTTTGAAAATATATAAATATTTATGAAATATTATCATGAAATAATGACTATGTTCACAAAGATTAAGGTAAGAAGACATATGAAATGCTGAAGTAGGCATACAGTATACAGTTCTTTAAATATTAATTCAGATTTTTTTCACAAAACAATCAACATCTTAAATATTTCATTGCTTTTTAAAATTTTCTATTTCCATATATACATAAAGTGCATTATTTGCATGTGGAAACCATCTTTTTAGATGAGCTAGTGAAAAGTCTTATTTGCTAGTAATCACTATCACTACCAATTTTTCCTACCTGCTAAATAATAATGACATATTTACACATAGAAATTACCATTTCTCTGACCATTGGCAGAGTATATTTTCAAAATATTTAGCATATATGTAGCAAGGCTTTGTAGCTAAAAGGTTCCCTTAAAGATTCTTTTTTATTACCTTATTTTGCCACAGAGAAGCATCCATATTTATGATTCAAAGAAGTAGCCATTTGGGCATAACATTATTTAATAGCTCTCCATTTAAATATTCTTGAGGAATTACAATAAAAAATACAGTTAGTCTAAGTACATTTTTACCTTGCCAACAAGAAAAGACGAATACTATAAGCATCTTGAAATTAATACACGGCTCAAGGCAATTTTTATTTTCTCCAATATTCAACAAATCAATTCAATGAACAGATATATTCTTTTGGACAATATGACAGAAATAGTGATACAAGCTTAAGAGAACCCAACATTCCCCCTACAGGAACTCAGAGTTTAGGTAAACCTAGAAATAGAGAAATTTCTCTTTCTTTTCCTTTCTCAAATATATATTTACTGAAAGTTTCTTATAAAGTAGGAGAATTGTAAATCCTTTTTTGCATATTTCTAGTATAACTAAATGGAAGGGGATAAGGGTGTCTCTATGTAGAAGCAAAATAATTTCCAAAAGTATAAAGAGATAATATTGTGGTTGGACGGTAATGAGTACTATTTCCCTAAAACAAAGAAATATGACAAAAATGTATAGTTCTCACATTTCTTGACTCCCTCTGCCCATGGATAAACCTGTCAGTTCAGACGATGAAGAAACTGGAAGCCATCTTTCTACACTATTAAAGGGAAGCTTCATTTCTTGTTTCTCTGTGTACCTCAAGACTAACATAGTCTTTAATTCATGGTTGGTGAAGAAAAAAGTAGTTATTGGTTCAATGGAACAACTGACATCCTAAAATTTGACTGCAATGTCTAGAAATTAGATAACTTGATGCAGAAAGTGGAAACTGACTTCCTTGCGTGACGTCCAGTGCAGGAGACTAGGGACATGGAAAG
Source organism: Typhlomys cinereus (assembly GCA_023101885.1). Lineage (NCBI taxonomy): Eukaryota > Metazoa > Chordata > Mammalia > Rodentia > Platacanthomyidae > Typhlomys > Typhlomys cinereus. The sequence goes on along the minus strand of JALPQD010000157.1, from coordinate 1,681,733 downwards.
GACACAGCTTGAAGACAAGTTACCTAAAAGGGCTCCTAAACATTTCCAGTTAAAAATGACCCCACAGTAGAAGAGGTGCACACCAGGATATGACATTCTAAAAATCATTCATGAATAATTGGAAACTAAAGAGGAAACTAAATTTTTATATGAGTTTTATAGAGAAGTTTGCAGATTGCTTATTTATACACCACTAACCACAAACAGGCACTATATGGTAAACTTATTTCACAGTTCTGCAGGAAATCTTTATTTTCTTGAAAGTATGTGAGAAAAAGTGTCTTGTTAAGGCAGCTTTTCTTTTAGTTAATGCTTTATACTTAATCTAATGAAAGAGAGAAGACCTAAGTTTTTTTTAAAGAGTAAATTAGTCAGCAAGCATTTAAAAACTAATTAAAAGGCAGCTATGATTCTGGAACAAGTAGTAAACTGAAGTCCTTTTATTAAAAAAAATGATTATTTCACAGTGACCACATAAATGGCTATTTCTTTTTCTTAATTGTGTTGCCTTCAGAGTAGGAGTTAAATTGGAAGGTTACACAAATAAACTTAGGTACAATATCCTAGACCTATGGATATGGAGAATGTCTAGCTTGGTAAAGAAGAAAGCACTTTTACACAGATGTACAATGGTGTGCATATATAAAGGACATCAGCAAACATTTTCAAATGGTTTTTTCCACTATTAATTTAATTCTTGTTTGCGTCAGTTTTAGAATTGCTTCCACTGCTTTAGATGCATCTTCCTGGTCATCAACATTCTTCAAAAAGATCATTATTCTTATTCTGCTAAAGTCTGGTGTAACTGGTTCTTACATATAAGCAATATTGTTATTCATGTCTTTGTATGGGTCCAAGAAAGTGCATAAAGTCCATACCAAACAGACCAATGAAGTGCCTTAAAATTTCTCTCGTTTGATCTACTAATCTCCAATTTTGAGTAAGTCCCACTTTGTGCTAAGAAACTTTCTAAGATGATATGGCTAAATAGTGATTTATATCCATAAAACTCAAAAACCTAGGAAATAAGCACTTTGTCATCAGTCATTACCATTTGCTTTGCTAAGTGTACTTTCAGTGCAAAAAGGACCAGTGGTAACCCTTAATAAAACCAACCATAGTGAGATAAAATATGGTCAAGTGAGTCTAGTAAATGTAATTCACCTTTCAATACCATTGAAATATTGGAATTTTCTCCGCTATGCTTAACAAACTGATTTTAATAGCAACATAATTAAAAGATAACTTTTATAAGAAATCTAGGAATTCCAACAAGATTTGTCAATATTCTCATGCCTGAGTAACGGGGGATAGTAACGTGCATTTAAAAGATATACCAACACCTATCTTTCTGCTCACGAAAATATATCAACCTTTATATTAACACTGCCTTCTGAATAATAGGAAGATCTAGCTGGGGACCAGTGGCTTTTTTTTTTTTCCCCACAAGGGAGCGAGAGACTTCAAATGACAGCACACTGAAGTGCAGGGTGGGCTGAAGCGTGATGGCAGATCTGAGGAGAATGGGGACAGGCAGCCAAGCCTAAGGATTCAGTTTTAATTAGTCGCAGGATGTAATTAAGACTGTATGCTAGCCTTGTGGTGCTCGTGTATTTTGAACCTAATGAAATGAAGTCTTAAAAAGGAAAAGACTTTCTTTTTCCATCTTTGGTTGTTGATCACACTCCTCCTTTTTCCTTTTTCTTTCCTCCTGCTTGTGGAGATGAGGAAGGATATATGCAGTTCTACCTGCCACTGAAGTCCAGCCCTGCACATACAGGTTTCCTGAAACTGAGATTAATTTAAAAATATTTTGAAGATGTCAGATCACTCATCTTTGTTTTTAGGCAAAATGACCTTTTTCTATCACATATTTCTCAGTATTTTACTCCGTGGAAATAAGCGCCAACATGAATTAAAGCTCTTGTTTGCTGGGATCTGTCTTCTGAATATGAATGACAGATGAATTCTTCATTAATTGGAGGTTTTGTTTAACATGCAGACAACAGATTACTATAAGTAGTCAACTTTGTATTCTCTTATATCCTATTTTATCTGTAACTCTAAAATGGTGCTTAGCACATGATAGTTACTCAGTAAGTGCTGATTACTTCATGGATATGCTGAAACACTTGTGAAATATTGATAGGCTACAAAATCAACTTAGAATGTTCCAACCAATAATTTTTGACAAATGAAATAGAAATGGAAGCTAGAGATACATCATGTAACACACCATGATTTTGTACAAACTGTTCTGATTGCTTACATATGTAAGTGTTGGGTCATGACCGATAAGTGGCTGCTAAATCCCTTTGATATGCCGTGACTGTGATAAAAAAAATGAGTACTGAAAATCAAAGTAATATTTTTCATAAAACTTTGTTTTGCATGAAAATAGTAATGTTGGTGGGTGATTATGAGAATAATTTTTTTTTAATTCAAAAGTATTGTCCTAGGAATAGGTCTCTAAGTTGCTTCATCTCTGGGCTTCTTCTATGGAGTTCTGTGTCAAGGAAGCATCTATTATATCACAGTGTGAAGTGGTCCCCAGGAATTGTACTGCCTAAGAGCTCTTCTCTAAGGTATATGAGGAGCACTCTCTATTACACCTTGCCCATGGATCTAGACTAGGTACTCCGAGCTTCCATGGACTACTTCCAACCTCAGATCTTCAGCAACTTCTTTAGACTTCTGTTCTCCAGTTTCACTTCTACTCTGCAAACAGTGATGTTGTTCCTTTGAATTCACAAGAAGCTGAATAATAAAAAGTAATTTTTACTTTGTTTGGCTGCTGTTAATACTGTTAAATTTCTAGAATGTAAGAACGTTAGAGGTCTGAATTAATTACAAGTACTTGCACGTGGAAATGAAATCCATTCTGATGAAATGACAGGGATATTTATTGTTACTTTTGATGCATTTTATAGAGTTGACATTATATCTTAGAATTCAGATTCCCTGCAACTACTTCAATGTTTTTGAACTACTTGATTTTAGTAGGTAATAGCTTAGGCATTTCCTAAGAAGTGAATGATATCTGGTAGCTATGTAAGTATCTTAATGTATTTCAATGGAATACATTTCTCCCAACTTATATAGTGGGACAATTTATTTCAAGATAGATAACTGAAATCAGTAAACACATCAAATTACTTTGAGTTTTTTTTTATCACTCTTAATTACACTGACTCAATATCTGAATTCAAACATATTTTACCTCTTCCTTTTGTATACAAAGAATTATTAAACCTGGATGGAATATGTAAGCAAAATCAGTGGCATAACCCTGACATTAGGAGACCTTAAAGAGCAAGACACTGTCTACAGTAAGATATCTTACAGTAAAGACATGGCTCATATTGCAAAAATTTAACTAGAAGAATAGACAGATTATATTTAATCACACGATCCAGAATTTTATAAAGTTTCATTGTTTGGTTAAAGTAACAAGAACAGAAGGCATTTTTAACCTACAAACTTTGTGCAACAAACAGAAAAGAAATCTAGACATTTAAAACTTTGGATGGACACATTCGAATAATTATAATTAATTCAGTTACAAGCATCCAGGAGTGTCTGCTCTTTTCAGGCCACACAAAGCTCTCATAGCTGACATGGCATGGTGCATCCCATCACTGCTAATCTTTTTGTATCTGTCATCTCATTTGTCTTTCATCGTCTCACACCTACCATTTCAATGGCTGTCCTGAGTTTTAAATGTATTTTGTGCTGAAAAAAAAACTTTCAGTGTAAATAGATTATATATGTAAATACTCACAAACATATATTATTCATGGATTTATTTATATTATGGATATATATATTTAAGGATTAATGCAAATAAATGTTTCCATTATTTTCTCTTCTATCACAAAGGATTATAATTTCATGTGCTTAGTAGAGTTGATTAAAGAAGTATTTTATAGTAAAAAAAATGACTTTACCACACTGGAAAACAGGATTGTTAAGCACGTTAAACTAACATAAATCTTTATTTGGAAATTGTCCAAATTTCCAAGGGAGGGATTGATTGTTGTGTGGATGTTGGCAAGGCTGATTCTGAAGAGGTCTGGCAGTTGACACAGGCATTTTGTTATCTGTTAAGGTGGTGTCCATTAGCAAGCGACCTAAAAGGAAAGGACCTACTGAAATCAGCAGAGAGCATTAGATTTTTGCATTCATCTCTAAAGTAGGACACCAAATACCATGAGCTAGAACCACTTACTCAAATTTGCTTCATTTTAAATATGGAGAGTTGTTTTGTTTTTGTGTGTGTGCATGTCTGTGTACAAGCATACATGCACATGCAGAAATCAGAGGTCATTATGTGTGTCTTCCTCTGTCATCTTATTTTTTTGAGGCAGTGTCTCTCATTAAACCTGACATTCATCAATTTGGGAAGACTAGCTGGCCAGCAACAGCTAGTTGATGCCTTTCCTCTTCAGTGTTATGATTATCGCACCTGGCATGTCATGTATGTGTTAGGGATTCTGACTCAGGTTTATGCAGCAAACAGTTTATCAACTAAGTCAACTCCCTAATATATTGTACTGGAACATTTCTAAAATACCCATGTTCAGCACTATGTCTGGATTGAGAAAGAGGGACTTTGAGGGTTGGTTGCCAGATTCACCGACCACTGTTTCATCATTTGAAGCATATCACCACGTACCTTATAATAGGTTCTAAATCCTTGAATGGAAATATTAACTAAAATGCCCTGCATTTTAGTACTCAAAAATAGATAGCTGTACTTATTCCAATACAAGGTATTCAGAAGCATTCATGCAAAGGCAATTTAAAAACACGAAACAGAAACAGGAAGGCCTGAACAGTCTTAAGATGCAGAATTTTAAAAAGCATGTATTATCTGATTGTCACAATCTTTGCCTTCAAGTCCTGTATTGAGTTATAGTACATTTTAAATGTGAACACACATAGATTTCACCTTCAGGCCTAAAAATCAGTATTTGAGATTTTAAATAAAAATTTTCCTTGAAAGAGGTTTTGGAAATTAAACATTTTCAGAGCAAGCCATTTCTTGTCTTAATATCTTCATGTATTGCTTTGGAACTGCTGCTTAGGAGAATAGAAGACCCTGGAGTGAGCAGGCTGCTAGAGCTGAGGGTCTGTTGGTGCAGGTGAGGGCAGTCATAACACATGATGCCAAGCATAGCATGACTAATGCTGTCACATTTTTCAAAGGTTTACAGACACATGACCAACTAGGAAATCCATTAACACTTGTGGTAAGTGATAATTCATTAACATTTCTTAATATTTCAAACATTTCGCCTACACTGGAAAAAATTTGCATGCGTGTAGGTGCAGGTGCATATGTGTGTGTGTGTGGGTATGTACAGGTGTGTGTGGGTGTAGAAGAGGGTATTGTGTGTGCCAAATGGAAGGTGACTTCGGGAATCATTCTGGATTTCTCGACCTCTTTATTGTTTGGTTTGGGGTTGGTTTTCCATGTTTCACCTTCTAGAACCAGAAATGCAGGCTGCCACCACTTATTTCTGCTTGGCATTTTTTACATGGGATCTGGGATCCAAACTCAAGGCAAAGGCTTAACTCCTGAGCCTTCTCCAGCCCTGGAAAAAAACTCTCTTATGAATGGATGGGATGATATCAGACTCCAAACTGGGAAAAAAAGAAACCTGGTAAGCTTTATCTAAAAGGATGTTAAAGGTTTACAAATGTGGCTCTCATATGCATTTCCATGATTTAATCTACTGTACACTGTAAACAATTGGAAACAAAACTAAATGTTCAGATGAAGAACTGGTGCAGCTGGGAAGAAGATGGATCTCAAAATGAGATTAACTTGAGTTCACATTTTGATCAGTTACATGTGATTCTGAACAGTTACCTTGACTGAGGTTCAAGATTCTCATCTGTAAATCGAGGAACGTACCTGATACTATGGAAAGCCACGCAGATTTCGAATCATACAGGTGATCTACCTGGCACATTGCAACAGCTATCTGTGGCAATTTTAGAATGTGGTGGTACTTGCTTGTAGCCCTATACCTGAGATAGGGGAAGGAGTGTCATGGGCTTGAGGCCAGTGGGAACGAGGCAGTGAGAGGCTGTCTCAAAATGATAGCAGAAGACTAAAATGTGCTTTTCTTCACTGTCACAGGGATAGTTGTCATTGTCCTCTGCTGTCTCATTCTGAATGTCCAACTTCACTGCTCAGTGATTTTTTTTTTTTTTTGATGAACGAATGTCAGTGTAAACAGATCTTTATGCTAGGTATTTAAGATAGTAGATTTAATTGTCGTAATTCATTGCATAACAGAAAAAACATGGGATCAAAGATCACCTCCATATTTACCTCACCAAAGAGTTCATGAGTCAGTGAACCCATCTTCATCACCAGCTGCATTCAGACTTATGTACATTCATTGTGCTTTCATTTTATTAGGTCTAGTGTCTTCCAAATTCTTACAGAGCTAGATTTTTGTTAAGTACATGCTTCATGTTAGTGTCCGCAGGATTATCAATCCATACCATTGCTAAATATGTGTTCTTTGTCCTTTTGTTTACTTATATGTTAAAGCTTTTCTTATTTCAATCAATCTTTAACACACGTTTTGATATCCCCAGCAGGAACCGAATTGTTTTACATAGATAAATGGGACAACAAAATAAATGAGCAAGACTGTATGAAATGAGTCTAAACTTGACAATCAGAAGAAATAAGAATACAAAAAAGCATAGGTCTTTCCCACCATAGATGTATTGAAGGACATTATTACTGAAAAACATAGACTTTATACACATGAACCTAGACCTGTCAGGAAGTAAACTGAGGTAAGGGGAATCAAAACTATAAATGTGAGACAATGATTCATCAAAATAACAGAATGTATGCTCAATAAATATTGTACATTTTAAAAAGTTATGAACTTTAGGTGGCTTTCATCTTTAAAATGCATAAATTAAACTTTTATTTGTATTAGCTAAAAATCCAGAATAACACTCAACGAAAAGTTGGAAGCCCTTTATGTATCTTTTAATTGTCCTGTTAAATACATAAAAATAAAGTCTCATGAGATTGCTTAAACTAAGAATATTAAGAAGGCACTATTCCAAATATCTTGTATGCCTGGATTATTTTTTTTAACCCAGAGGTCATTGTACAGTTCTGCATTAAATAATGACATCAAGAACAACACATAACAAATCATGAAGGATGGGTAAAAGGTGGCAACACCAGGAAGGAAAACACTTGGTTTCACCATCAACAGACAGGTAGACCATAATACTCTCTAACATGTTGGCATAATGCAGCCTGTACAGCTACACGGCATTACTGAAGTCTCAGCAGTTCTCTCACTATTAGTAGCAATCTGCATTTTATTTATTTTGTGGTACACCTCAGGTGTGCCAGGTAAGGGATTTACCACTGAGCTACATACATCCCTAGTTCCAAGCAATCTAGTTTTTAAAGCCTGCTGATTTCAAGTATGAGTTATAGTGTCCCTGCAGCCATCTTTTACTTCTTTTGTCATTTCCCATAAATCTGAAATCATTACTGTTGGGGTTAAAGTTTTTTTCTCTGTTTTCATGTACAGATTTTCAGAAGTCTAATGAATTAATCTCTGTAGTGTTTCTGTTCTGTTTTTATGACTTCCAGGTTTTTATTGCACAAAATGCAGTTCTTTTCCTAATGTGCTCACTTTTCAACAAACTTGCCTCCATTAGTTCAGGATGAATGTTAACATTAAATTTGAGTTAAAAACCTTAATGCCAATGCTAAAAATACTATTTTAGCTCCTTATGAAAATTTAAAACAATTTCAAGATCAAAACTTCTGGAAATCAAGTTTTCAAGCCTTTTTATTAGAAAATTTAAATTTTCTTTTCAAAAGGAAATAGCCAATATCCACTTTTGATTTTCTTAAACAAATAATAAAGTATAGCAAACTAGCTTAAGAAAACATCTTAGAAGACAGTTTCCTACTTCATACAGCTTCTAGTTTCCTTTTCCTATCCATTCACCTATTTCCATTCAGCAGCAAGAAAAAAATATCCATTTTTTTTGTCTTTTTGGATTTTGCAAGATAAGCTTCATTTATCTAAATACAAACAAAGCCTGAAGGAAACACTTTTATACTGGTGCAGACCACGGCTATATCTCAGGAATAAGGAAACCTTGTCTTCTATGGCTTTTCTTGCAGTGTATAGTCCAACGGCTATAAAACCAATCGTAAAGTCAAACAATATTTAAAATGACACAGATGGACAACATATAACGGAAACACATGGAATCCCCTTAGCTGGTATTCTTTCCAAAAGAAAAAAAAAAAAAAAGAAAAAAGACAAGTCCCTAGCATTCTGTCAATAAAATTATAAATACTAAAGTAATGAAGAAATTTTTCACAATGCGGAAAGGAACATCTCTTATATCATAATAAATATTTTGGTACAAAATTTAAAAAAAAATGTAGAAAATCTCAGTACCTTTGGGTACTTTTTTCTAATAAAACCATACCTGCTTCAGAACTTGTTTGATTATAGCTGCTAACAATGCTGTTTGGTATCACTGGCGTGGAGGACGTTGCAATTCTTGGCTGAGGTGCATTGGGATGTAATGAATTTCCTAAAGCCATGCCCGACTGACTGAGCATCCCACAGTTCCCGCTAGCCTGAATCTGATTTATTAAACCTGCAAGATGGTGGTTGGGGACTGGGCTGTTATTGTGAACAAAGTTAGTGTTTGCATTGTGGCAGTGCACAGCTTCCCCTCTTAAAGGTATGTTCTGTGTCAGTGAATTCTGAAGAACACTGGAGTTCATATTAGCATCTGTAAAATGCAGCTGGTTAGCAGAGCAAGGCAAAGCAGTATTTGATCCCCCACAACCCGGGGTACTATTGCTACTCAAGTGAGAGCTTTGACAACTCATAGACTGTAGTAACTGAGACATTGAACTGATGGGAAATGAACCCTGACTCTGCTTCCGTAGCAAGTCAGGTCCGGGTTTAGGAACTGCAGAACTATCCATTTGAGACTGTCTGAGCAAACTCAACACTGTGGTAGGCGGCTGTTTTCTTTTCCGTAGTGAGTCTTTTTGCTGAGACATCAGCTTATCTCTTAGGGCTGCTCGACCACTTTGACCTTCACCTGTTGGGAGAAGCATGTTGGCAGTAGGAGGGAACATGGTGTTTAAAGTGCTATGTCCTTCAGCGTTGCCACTGCTGGCAACAGCTCCAGAATTGCTACTGCTGCTACTGTTGTTACCAGCAAGTTTGTTTTGATTTGCTAGCTGTGCTTTGGCTGCTGCTGAGAGTAAACTACTTGCTGGAAAGGAGGCAGCATTGTGCTGGTTCAAAATCTGATTTAAAGGCATTCCCAGCAAACCAGGCTGACTCTTTACAGAACCACTTCCGGCAGATGCAGAAGGAAAACCTGCACTGCTTGGGGTATTTAGTACATTACTTATTCCAGCAATTAATGGGTTAGGGATATCCTTGTACTGATGATGTCCATCGGACTTGGTAGAAGGGCTTGATGGCATTGATGGCCTCGGGGAACCTATTGTTGACCTTGGTGACCTAGGTGGAACCTTCATGCCACTGCAAGCGGCCTGGGGTCCTACGGGTGGCATCATGAAATTTCCATGATCTGATGATGTGGAAGATGAGCGTGATCTTTGGGGTGATGCCTCGATCCTTCCAATTCCAGTCCCCATCATGTGCACTGGGGATGTCACTGGAGAAGGGGACAGAGAGGTTGAAGCTGAATGCTGAACTCTTTGTACGTGACTCCCATGATTCATATGACCAGGTTTTACAGTTGGCAAAGGGAGATTACTTGGCAAAGGAACAACAGCAGGAGGCATGCTTACATTCATCACAGGTACCTGAGAGTGGACGTTTGAATGGAAACTGGTTGGATTAATGATTATAGGGTTCTGATTCACTGGTTTACTAGGAATTGGGTCAAGAATGCCAAGTGGATCTTTCTCAGATGGTAATGGCTTTTTCTGAAGAGCACAAGAAGGTGGAGGAGGGGGAGGTGGGCCTTGGGGTGGTTTGTGATGGAACATTGCTCGTGGTATTTCCATATTAGTTGAAAAATTACACATTGGTTTTTTCATTACTGGACTCTTTGTAGTCAAGGTTGGGGAAAGAGGTATATTAGTCCTTCCAGCCATTGCACAGGATGACTGTACAGGAGAACCGTGTAGCATTACTGAAGGTGGAGAAAGAGGATTCCTATTCAGGTGAATAGGACTGGAATTGGGAGCTCCATGAAAATTGAGATTACTTCTTGTGAAGACATCAGGGCTTCCGAGCGGGTCAGTCCTTGGAGAGATGGAGCCATCTCCATAGATCTGGGAACCTGATGATGCTGGACTGGGCAGGCCACCATGGCTGCCACGGAATGGAGATTTCTGTCCATGGTCATTGCTGCCCAGTCTCTGCCGGGGGTAGACAGGGTGGAGTTCTTGTTGCTGACTTCCAGGCAGGTCTTGTACATATAGCCTTCCCATGGCATTTGATGATCCAATCATTAACTTGAAAGGATTCTTACATTCAGACATTACAGAATTTGTAACTCCTTCATGAGATTTATTTCGTACTGTTCTTGGAGTGGGTGCCCGTGATGGTACTACTGGAGCTGCATCTGATATGAAAGAGAAAAACAATTCTGTTAACAGTCTCAATTTAAAAAAAGGATATTCTTAAAATCAATCAGTCAATCAATCAAATCTATCTAGAGAGCGTGTATGTTGTTGTTGTGATGTGTGTCTGTGTGTATCAGAGGGCACTATATATGTCTCTGGAGGCCCAAGGATGACTTTGGAAATCAACCTGGATTATTTCTACCTCCTTTTTTGCTTTGCTCTAGGATTTCCCAGCCTCTGTCTTCCACAGCTGACATTTTCACCTGACATTTTTGTGTGACATCTAGGATCAGAACTCAGGGTCTTCTGCTTCCCAGACAGAGGCTTAACCTCTGAGCCATCTCTGTAATCTCTAGTCTCAATTTGTGTGTGTGTGTGTGTCTGTGTGGTCTGGAAAGTGAGAGAAGGACATCTGAGAATACAAAATTACAAAGGTTCTAACCCTTTACATTTAATACAAGGTTCTATACTCCTACATTCAGTTTTGACTTAAAAAATGAATACTATTTTTCCTTTGTTGACCAAAAGTTCTCCATAAATGTTTATCATACTTTGATTACTATTGATCTGCTAAGAAAGCATGGGGGTAGAAATCAGCACATATTGACACTAGTTCTAATAACTAGAACATACAAAAATTATGACAGCTCATATGCAAATGTTGCCATCTTGCTGGATGTGAAATCCGGTTTGTAAAAGCTACCTTTATATTCTCTCTTGTACCACATAAGCCTTGAACTTTGACCTCTACAGCAATAAAGAAACATTTCTTTTAAAAAGAAAAAGAATGCACAGAGCTGTTACATTTTTAAGTGCTGTATTTAAAAGACATAGTTCATTTAGTTTGATTAAATTCTTGCAAAGTATCCTGAATATAATTTGTTATACAATGCCCTAAAGTGTATTTTTTTTTTTTACCAATAGACAATTTTTTTAATTTCAAATTTCTAAATCTACAGAATAGAATTGTTTAAAATAAAAAAAGAAATTTTGGAACTCAGTAACAATAGAAAAGTATAACCTATGAGGCATATGTTCTTTTGCTACCTAAATGAATTGAGATTTCCACAAGAAAATTTGTTATTCAGCAAGTGTCCTGTCGATCATCCTGAATCCTTCCTAAGGATAATTGCAGTAATATTTCCTTATCCCAACATTTTGCTATAAGGGTCAGACTCTTAATTTCTGATAATTGAGTGAATAGGATTTCAAATCTTGTATAATGGAAGAGATAAGAACAAATGGAATGATATTGCAATCATCATGCTTAACTTCACCTCATGTCTTTAACAATGTACTTCTATAATTTCTTAATTAGTTCTTATTGTAAAAAACATCCAACTTAGGTTAAAAAAACTAGCCAACCGACTTAGATAAAAGATTGCAATCCTTTTACTAGGACAGACTTCTCTTGAAAAATTTAGTTGGAGTGCTAAAACCTTCAATCCTGGGTTCCAATAGAGCATTCTCTTTTTGCATGAATTCATTCATTCCTCCTATGTTTTTGGAATCCCTTCAGTTCTTTTGGAGATCAGACAGAATATAGGCAACAAAAGCAAGCTGGCTCATCATACAGAATTTTCACTCTGTCATATCAGGATTCTAGGCTTAAGTTTTTTTTTTTCTTAGCCCCTGAGGAGGCTTAAGTATTTTATGAAGTTATCCCTTCTAAAACAGAAATGACAAATAATATTTGTTTCATATGCCAAATCCCATTCATTTGTGCTGGCTACCCAGGAAACTGTCTTGAAAAGAATGTTGCAATCTAGTTAGGATGCACGAGACAACGCCAGGGAGTCTATTAATTCACAGGAGAAGGTGGTCTCAATCATACTATGTATGCACCATACCTATTTTGAGACTTAAAGCATATTAGAAATTATACATAGATTAATTTGCAATCAGAACTATGCCTGCTTAAAAGAATAATTATACATTACTACTTATATAGGTTAAATCATAAAATTCCTAAAATATTGTTTCTCAACCTGGGTCTAACAAAAAGAGAAGACAATGAGCTTGTCTGTTTTTTTCCTTGGGACACATGCACTTTCTGATTCTAGCATAGTAAAGGTTCTTTGATAAATAGATATGTTGAGAATCATCATTATCATGAAAGACAGAAGAAAACTGAGCTAAAGTTTATTTTTGTAGCTTGATTTTTTAAATTATTTTTCTATTTTTACAAACATATTGAGTACTAATTTCAGTTTCCTTCTCTCCCTCTCCCTTTCATCTTTTCCTTTCCCTTCAGCATTCCCTCTCACTCCTTCCCACCCTTCTGTCTGGATGCTTCTATGGACCCCAGGGGTTTTCTCTGGCTTTTCTACTCCTGTGGGGGCTCAGGCCTCTGTAGCAAATCACGTTACCTCTCTTTAGGTCACCCCACTGATATGTACATTTCCCTTCACTCATCTGGTTTTAGACTAAAGGTTTCTACTGTAGGTCCCCATTCTATGGGTATATTAATAGCTACCTACAGAGCAGTTTGGTGCATTGTCTTCCTACCTATAGGTTTATTAGCTGTCTTCCTTATTGATCTATCTCCTTCCCTTTTTTAAGTTTCTTGTTCTAGTTTACAGTAACAAGGATGGGTACCATTCTGACAAGCAGGTCTTGGATCCAATCAGAAAGCTGTTGGTTGTCTTCTTGGTATTTATGCCACTATTACATAGTTAAAGGGGGATTTTGAAAGTTTTCAACTAGAGAAGCAATGTAGTAAAATATGTAGAGAACTGTGCTTGGTCTGTGCTAAGAAGAGAGTGATGCACTGTATCACTAACAAGATCATGTCCTTTCATGGAAAACTACCTGTTTGTTTCTCTTCTTGGTACCATTATATTTGCATAATTATCTACAGTTCAGTAATTCAAATATGGACACTGGCATTTTTATATTTAGCTAATAGAATTTAGAAAGTAGCTAATAGAATTTAGAAAGAATTTGGTCCACTGCTGGGGATAAATTGCTTTTATCTTTAAAATAACATGAGTACCAAATAGATAACAAAGGTGAGACTATTGCTGTGTGACAGGAGCTAACCACACAGAATTAGCAAGTATGGATACAGGTACTTCCACGTGTATCTAAGCAGACCTATAAAAAACTGAACAGTACCAGTTAATATTTATGATTTATTTAAAGGGAAGGTGTACTATTACTCTTTTATGCTGCTGTGAGACAGCACTCACAAACAACTAACTTAAGGGATAAAGAGAGATTTATTCAGCTTATAATTCCAGGGGGAGATACAGTCCTTTATGGTAGAAAAGGCATGGTTGGCTGATAGAAGCTGGTCACAACCATGATGGAGCCTGAGAGGTGCAAACCTCAACTTCAAGAGCAGACTAGCTAACTGAAACATGATGGGACTAACAAACCTCAAGGCCCACCCCCTGTGACTGCCTTTCTCCAGCAAGGCTCCACCTCCTAAAGATGTCAGGACCTTCCCAAACCACTAAAGACTCAAACAGATGAGCTTGTGGGGGACAACTCACATTTCAAACCATGACTGAGAGGAAATTACTGTGATTCTTCTGAACTTTTAATTATTTAAACCTAAGCTTTATATAATGTACATAATATTATACATAATATAAAGTAAGGAAAAATGTTGTGTTTGAAATAGTAAGCCAGTAGCAATTAACCCAATAAACATATCATTTAAAAGGATATGGGGATGTACTTATCACTGCCTGTGCTAGTTAAAGACTTATCTTTAGTTTCTATAATTAAACTTGTGCTGATATGGTATTCAGATCACGATTCCACCACGATTTCTTGAAAAGCAACAAACCAAACTGCAGAGACAGGCAAAAGTTTTTGATACATGTAATGCAAGATCAAGCCCTATGACTAGCCCTAAAGAGCAAAACATGTGCAAACATGCTCAAGATGTATGCAAAAATGAAAATAACTACACTAAAGTGACAGAATAACAGTAAACTTTAAAAAAACTCAACACTATCAAATACAGCTTTACATTGTTGAGACAATTAGTATTTTAAAAAATATATCTTATAAAAGAAAAGTTTCATGAAATATTTTTTTGGTTTTTACATATCTTACAGGAATAATTTTGCACATTAGTCTTGGTTAGTGGATTTTGGAAAGAAGCTCCATTTTAACAAGCTCCATGTTAACACCTTCCTAATATATCTTTTTTTCTGCTGTCTTTGCATGATTTCTAAATTTGAATCTTCAACTATTGATGCGAACAGTTCAACTACTGACATCAACAGTTTGGTTCCAACTTACTTAAACTTGCTAAATCTTCTTTTTTTTAGTCACATTATCCTTAATTGTGGCATTTTTGTGTTGAAAAATAAATTTCTTATTCTCTTCATATGTCTAAATTTTGTTATTTTCAAAATTGGTTCATATCTGAATTCTGTCACACATTCTCTGATTATTTTAGGTTACACTCATCATGCTGGCTTTTTTCAGAACCTTTTAGAGTTTTCATCAACAAATGCTTTGGTGCCTCGTCATGTTTTATCTTGAATTATTATTTGCATGTGTATGTATGTACATGCATGTACATGTATGTGCGGGTGTGTGTACAAGAGGGCACTTGAATGTGTGTGCCTGTGGAGGTCCAAGAATAACATTAGGAATCACCTGGGATTGTTCTGTCTCCTTACCGCTTTGCTCTGGGGTTTCCCATGCTCCACCTTCCAGTTTTGGAATTTCAGGCTGCTGCCTTTTGCTTTTGAGGCAGAGAGTTTAACCACTAAGCCATCTTCCCGGCCTCAGCTTTGAAATTTTCAAAAAGGAAAAATGTGTATATGAGTGTGTGTGTTTGTGTTATGGGAGAATGGGATAATACACATCGAAATCTGGCTATAGGAAAACAATTAGAATTACTTCCTAAAAATCACTTGTCACTTTTTTTTCCCCTCTAAGCTCAGTTGTATGAATGTGTGCAGCATTTTTTGGTGCTAATTTCTGTTTGTTTTGATTGTGTAATGAGGTGATCTGCATAAGAAAATTTGAGACATAGCCCCATGGAGATATTTCAGAACAAATTTGCTCCTTTTTACCAAAGTGATAGAAAAAGCAAAGCCTTAAAATCACTGTGCATGTTTGAAAAGTAGAATGGAAAAGAAAAGACTTTTAGCAATTCCTTCTCTTCAAGTGGAATGGGGAGAATCTCTAACACGATAGCCGCACTACATACTTGTTCCTCCTCCGGGACTGGTGAGCACCAGAGAAGGATGTGGGGCTTCCATGCTTTTATGGAGTGTGGCCACCGCAATGATTTTCCTTTTATGTATGCATAGCTTCGTGACATCTTCATCTGCCTTAACATCTTCTGCAGTTCTCTGCTTCACAGCAGCCCCAGGATCAAAATTAAATACCTGGAAAAAGCACAGTGTTTATTTAGAGTATGTCTGTGGAAACATACAGTGAAAAGATTCTCTTGTTTAAAAAGAGAAAAGTTTTGCATAGATTAAGCCATAAATATAATTAAAACTTTCAGAGTTTTAAATTTAAGGAAAGCAACTTCATGTAACTCAATAAATAGTTCTGCTGAACTCTCCGTTCTTAGTGACAAAAAGAGAGAAAATGATACCATTTCCAAGAGAGTTAAAAAAAAAAACATTTGGGGGTTGGAGAAATGGCTCAGAGGTTAAGCCTCTGCCTCGAAAGCAGGTCTAAGTTTGAATTTCAGATCCCACATAAAATCACCAGACAGAAATGGTGGTGGCCTGCACTTCTGGCCCTGGAAGGTGGAGCCTGGGAAACTCCAGAGCAAAGCAAAGTTGAGGAGGTAGCACAATCCAAGGTGATTTCCAAAGTCACCTTTGGATCTCCACAGGCACACACAGTGCCCTCTGACACACACACACATATATACACAGATGCACAAGCAAATAATAAAAAAAAGAAAAACGAAAAACATTTGGAAGGGTATGATATCTGATATTTCCAGTTGTGTATACTTCCTGGTTCTATGATAGTACAAAAGCCAGTGACGTCCAGCTTCAAAGTGAGACATTGTGATATTTCTGCATGCTTACTCTTCCTTTCTCTTGATCTAAAAATGTCTTTTCTCTGTTTAAAAAATTTATCTACCATGCAAATCTCTTTTAAAATGTGATGACATGCAAAAAGAAAAAAGTGTTTATTAATCTTGAGTTTTAAAATGGGCACTAAATACACATTTAGAGAATTATGATGCATTTCCATACCAAATAACATTTGACCATTTTAAATGACTATTTTTATCTAGTAAAGGAGTAAAAGTTTCATGTTTTGCAGTGAGGGTGAGCTTTCTGACTTTAGGAATATCTGTGACAGATTTACCAACACCCATATGTTAAGTGTAACACTGTAGTTTTTAGCACAATGAAAGTATTGCACTATAAAACACTGGGCATAGGTATACATTTTATAAGAAATACTTAATATGAATAGAGATGTGTCACCTTTGAAAAGAGAATCAAATTATTTTCTGCATTTTAAGCATTCTGAAATGTACAGATAATGAGATAAAGAATTAACATGAATGTATGATTAGAAAAACAAATGTCAAACGAGACAGGAAATACACAGAATACCTAAAATCAGCATTGACAACAACCTGCCGCAGCTCTATTGTGAAATGGTTACCTTGGGAAGAATAAGAGGACATTCCAAGCCACACTTGCAGGTTCCATCAGTAAGCAGGTATGTTTTAACCTGCTCCAAGCAAGATAACAAAGACCCACTGGGACTGTAAAAATAGTTTAGAAAAACATCAGGAAATAATTTCGACTACACATATTATAAGAAAAAGGCATAATTTATAGTCTTACTGTCTTTTACTGTATAATATTTTCCTGGTAGGGAAAAGCATTTTCTTAGCCATTATTATGTTAGCTACTAAATTATAGCCTTTAACACTGACCCTTTTTTTTTGAACTAAATATTTCTCAGAAAAAAAAAAACAGATTTTCACGGAAAATGAAACAAAAGTATTTTGAAAACCAATAATGGACTAAAGATAGGAAAAAAATACCATTTTTAAGAAAGGACACAGAAAC
Organism: Typhlomys cinereus; assembly: GCA_023101885.1. Taxonomy (NCBI): domain Eukaryota; kingdom Metazoa; phylum Chordata; class Mammalia; order Rodentia; family Platacanthomyidae; genus Typhlomys; species Typhlomys cinereus. Next base: position 1,664,063 of record JALPQD010000157.1, on the reverse strand, counting down.
AGGCAAGAAAATAACAAGAAAATGACATAAAAGCAATCACTATCATTTTAAACTGCAAAAGATGCTTTTAAAACTCTGAAGAAAAACTGAAATTTAGGAACATGGTAAGGTCCAGACCAGAAAGTTGGTGAGTCTAAAACAGTCACAACTAACAACTTCTTTCTTATGTTTTTTGGAGTCTAAACCAAGATATCCCTAGGGAAAGGCAGATTGCTTTTCAACCCTCATCAGTATGTCTTTGAAGAGGGGTGAGTGTAGTCAACTCAAATTATTACACTGAATAGCCAAACTGTACAGAGAGGAAGGGCAGAATTAGGCAGAGTTGACAAAAGATGGAAAACTTTTGAGGAAATAGGGAGTTACAGGTGACAGGGCTGGTAACTGGCAGAAGCTTTAGTGTTATGACTCTTTAGGTCCTGAAGTCAGTAAAACTAACTTCAAATCTACTAATTTGGGTGCCAAGATAAGTTTTTGACTTTATTTACAATGGAGATTCTTTTTAAATTGGAGAGCTTGCTCCTTGGGAAATCTTTGTCATGAATAGGTTTAATTTACAATTTACAAGAACACTGCATTTTGAAATTTCTATATTCTTTTCATTCATAACATCTTTTATTTGTAATTATTTAGTAAAACTTTCTCATAAGCCTTTCCAGCACTCTCTGTTATATGAAAACCATTATGCTACCGGTAGACATTACTCTGCTTCTGTAATAGCTGTAGTTTAGCATTTACAAATAAACCACATATAAATTGCAATCCTCCTTTTTATGGATAGTTATGCAATCGACCTAGACACTAATAAAAATCCTAAAGAAAACCTTCAACTTAGATAACCTATTGAGACTATTTTTAGATGATATGCAAAAAGTGTAATAACTTTTAAATTATGTTTGCCATAGCACATAGGCAGTGACATATTTTTGGAAGTTTGATAAGATGGAGATGACAAAGTCACCAAAAATATACTGCTAATTTTTTACATGAAAAGTAAATAAGTTTTATGAAAAGCAATTGCTTAATATTTTACATGAAGGATACGGACTAAATCCTAGAAGCAAATTAATCGTGAAATTCAAACTGGAGATAAGAATTCCTAAGTAGTACTATAACTCTTGGGAGTAATAATAATGTAAAGATAGTCACATATGTTAAAAAATAGATAAAGCTTCAAAGACCTAAGACAGGTGGAAAACTGAGGCAGTAATGATTGAAGACACACTGAAAAAGGAGCAACAGAAGGTGGACAAACTTCCTACATATTGTCAGGCAGTTAGCTGATCTATGCAAACTGATCAGATTCATGATATAGCTTTTTATTTTCTTTAAGGAAGCTAGATTCTAAAATAATTTTTGCTGGATAGGTCTGAATATGGAGAACCCATACTAAGAAGATTATCAATAGACAGTGAAGTCTAGTGAAACTTGGAAAATCACGAACAAGGTAAGTGACAGATCCTTAGACTTCAACTAAGTTTTTGATTCTTAGACTTGATTTTTTTTTTCTCACAGCAATGTGAAAAGCTTATTTCATAAGGGTGAAAATAAAGTAAAAAAAAGTTATCAAGTATCCAGAGTCACTTGCCATACACTAAACATATATTTCCTCTTACTGAGTTGACCATGCATACTTATAAACACACCACTAACACCCTGCAGTGTTGTATTAACAAAGTATATCTGGCAATCTATTAAGAACACTGACAGTAAAAATATTTTGAGAAGATCCATCCACGAGTCCTTGTCATTTCATGCCACCTTCTCTCCTTTTTTATCCATTCAACCTAATCAGTATACAACTTCTTTAAAAATGGCAGAAACTACAAGTAATTTACATGATAAAGGAAATTCATTTAGAGTTATATTTACCTCAAGAAACTCTGTACACAAAGCAAGCAAGCCCATATCTAAACTGACTTTTTGAGTTCAGACATGAACTCTTTTGTGTTTACATAGCAAAAAATATTTTATTCATATATTTGCTTTTATTTTTTTTTAAGACAGAGTCTCACGTAGCCTAGGATAGATTCCAACTCACTGCATAGCCAAAGATAGCTTGAACTTCTGATCATCCTATCTTCACATTGTAAGTGCTAAGCTTACAGGCCTATGCTATCATACCCAGCAAATAAACATGTCTTTGCAGAACGAAATAATCTTACTGAAGCTGGTATACAAAAACCACAATGAAAATAGTAGCATTATTTAATGATACGATGTAGTATCTTTTAAAAAAAATTCCATATACTTTGGATCCTTTTAAAATTATATCACGAAAAATGATTTATGGGACATGAATCTTCTGTGTATCTATGGAAAACTGCAAAATAATGTTAGGTGTCATTATTTAATGAAGGAGACTTAAATCTTTTTGACAACAGTTGATTTATTCCCTTTAACATGTATTATCAGAGATATGTGCTATGGAAGTGTAAAGAGCAGGCATTTGCATGATGACATTTCTGTTTTAACAATTACATGCAAGAAAATCGACTAAAATCTGTGCAGAAACATAAGGAGCTTATATTTGCTAATATCGAGCATTAAAAAAATCTAATAATTAAAGCTGTTTATACACTGAACTTTAACCTTAGTATTAAAAAAGCCATTTGAAGAACTTTGAAAGGCAAAGTGATAGCGTCAATAGATGCTGGGATTTCTTCTACTATTTTACATTTTCCTGTGAAGAGAGTATTCTTGCCTATTTTTTCCTTTCGGAAATTTTCATGTTTTCTTTTTATCTATTACAGAGAAGAAGAATGACACCTTATGTAAAAACAAATAATGCATAAAGACTCTGATGATCTAAGGGAATCTACATAATAAAACAGCGCAGAAAAAAAAAATACTTGCGTGTTTCTAGTACAGAGACCATGTAGTCAGATTTATGTGAGGTGCAGTCAGGATATTTCATTCTCTCCACTAGGAACAGTGTCTACCTCTTTCATCATCTCGGGGCTACGAACTTGGCAGTAACACAGGCAATGAGTACTCACCTGACGTAGAGCACTCCATTGTGATCCACACGACGCTGCCAACCCACAGGAACTTGTATAGTGGGAAGACCTCCTTCCTTGTCCCCTCCGTCACACTCTTTGCCTCCATTCATTTTCTGTGTCTGCTTGGAGTGCTCCCGAGATATCAGCACTGAGATGATATCCTTACACAGAGCATGGTGGCCTTCCAAAACGGGCCAGTACGGTACAGCTCTCCCCAGACTGTACACAGTGCATCGGGAAGCTTCGGCTCAGTTTGGAACCAAGTCCTTGAAATCTGCCATTGTGAAGATCAATTTACCATTATACTCTACATTAAATAACCAATATTTTATTCCCAGCATGGTCTACATGGCAGAAATGAAAACTTCCGACTAGGGAAAAAATCATAATTTACCTATGCTGCACCTGTCTGAAGTGGGGGAGGGAGGAGTGTAAAGTTTTTAGTTGTACATTTTGTTCTGAACCTTGATGTTGGACTACAATAGCCTCTACTGCTTAAAAATTTGTCTCATTTTGACACCAGTGAGTCGATTAGTATCTCCAGGTACTATCCGCCTTCATAGGCCAAATTCTTTAAACTTTCTCTTTATTTTCCAATACGAATCCAAGGTGTTGCTGGTTGGTTCATCTGATGTTTTCATGACTTCAAAATTCCAATAATGCAGCCTGAAACATATGTAAACATGTAAACTGTACACATCTAGCGTAAAAAATGGAGATACCATATAATTTTGAGAAAGGAATAAGCTAAATATACCTAGTTACTTTACAGTTCTCTGCCATCAAAATCAGAAGCAAAACTGAATTTGTTTTCCTTCAAATTGATATACTTACTCCAGCTCCAGTTAAACCATTTCATTTGTTTTTCATTCTAAGAAACTTTCTAATATCAGAGAAAAGAGCCATAATTATGGCATTTCACATACACACCATACACATAGCTTCTTTTTAATCTGAATAAAAATATACTTATTGTCTGTCATTTTCTTGACCAGTCAATGAGAAAACTATGTTAAATAATTTTCACTATTTCTTAACACTATTTATAGCTATGATTCCATTTTCTTTCCTTTTTCTCCCCTTTTCATTAACAAATTTTTTTGACAATTTCATGTATATATATAATACAACCTATATACAACCCCCACTCTCTCTTACCTTTCTTTCATCCCTGTCATTCTGGCCTAAGTTTTTCTTTTTAAAGATGATAAAGTGTACTTCAACCATCATCATGAATACAAATGTGAGTTGCTGTGTAGTGTGGCATGCTCTCTGTGAAGAGATTTTTCAGAGGGTGTTATGTGGAAAAAGCATGACGACTAACGTATGAGTAATCAGTGTAGAATGCTTACAGAAACCTTGATGGAGCTACGAAGCTAAAAAAATTTAAATAGACTTAGTACTTTGAAATATGTGAAGTCACATGTTACAAAAAAGCCATTCAGTGGTCAGTCTCATATCACTGGACCTCAGAAAACTACACTAAAAGATGAATGAAAACATTACCCTAATGGGGCTTGTGGTTCCTGAGAAGAAATGTCCCCTGACAGCATGATCCACAAATTCAAAATAAAACAAAACGCTCTACCTCCAACCATCCAAACAGAAGTGCAATAACTTATTCTGGGAAACTGTATGTGACTTAAGATTCATAGGAAGCCTTAAACTGGTTTCAAAAAGCTTGTAAAAAATTGATGTATTTTAAATATGCATGTGTAATTTAATAAGTCAAATAATGCAGATAGACACACAACTATTTAATTCCATTCTTAAAAGTTTACATGTTTAACTTGGTCCGGAACCCTTTCATGGATCTTCTCATTAGGAAAGCAAGAAATTGTTTTAAAGACCCTTCTGGATTTGGACATAGGCCTTACATGTAGTCATGGCTCTGAGACAATTCAAGGTCTTGAAATGAATGAAGCACATACACATTTAACTGAAAAATAAACAATGCCAGGCAATGGAAAGGTGAAAAACAATTAATGTGGGAAATTCACAGTTTAACAGTTCAAATGGGGCCTGAGGCTGGTGAGAGACATCACTGGGCTTTTGCACTGCACTGTTTCTCAGAGAAGGGATCCACTTGGAAGCTTAAAGTTCCATATCTGCTTTCCATTCATTGCACTTTTGACTATGGCTCTGTTGTTCACATTTGGCTCTTCTGTGCTTATTCATATTTCACTCAATAACTAAGAAGCAGGCCTTAGGTTGCTGGGCCCTGTGATGGGTACCTGGAACTTAGGGATGGCAAGCTTTATGGTATGATGGTTTGTGTTCTTAAAGTTGAAATTTTTAATTTTCAGGGGTGATGGTATCAGGAAATGAGGTTTTTGGTAGATGATTCATGATTCATGGGCTTGGACCTTCATGAATGGGATTAGAGAGCCGGACAGAGATCTCTTTAGCTGTAGGCTATAGTAAAAAGGTCAGTATCTATGAACCAGAAGGGAGCTCTGAGAACATACTAGATCTTCAGGTGCCTTGATTTTGAGTTTCTTAGCCTATAGGAGTGCTATAAAAATACGGTTGTTTAGAAGCCATGGAAGTTTATGACGCTTTGTTATAATAGCCTAAAAAGACCAAGAAGTGAAGTTTTGTCTGTTGATTCAAAGCATACTGTAATGTTTTACACTAAGCTGTTCAATGTGGAAGTTTGAAAATGAAAATTAAGAGACCCGGCTCCGACTCCCACCATCCAGCCGGAGCCGCGCGCAGGGGCCAAGGGACGAGGAGGACCTCCCCCTGCCCCCGGGCCCGCCCCAGCTGCCCTCGGGTTAAATAGCTCCACGCCGACGCGCCCATCTTCCCTTCCCCACCCCGCTCCACCGGTCCGGACGCGCGAGCAGTCCAGCCGGGCCTCACCCCGCGACCTAGGTAAGTCTCCGCCCGCGCCCGTCCACCAGGACCCCAGGCCAAATAATTCAGTTTAGTGAAATTGAGAGATCTTAAGAGTTAAAATGACAATGCCAAAGTCAAAGTGCAAATCCATGAGAAGCAATACTCAAGTAAACAAATTTCCCACTGAAGAAATTAATCCCATAATGTTAGACTCCAACCAGAACAAACCCGCGGAAAAAGGCCAAGAAAGCCTCACCCAGGATAAAGTCTTTCAAAATATGATCATTACCATGTTCAATACTATGAAAGAGGAAATCCGGGAGGAATTACATAATCGAATCAATCGCTTTGAAGAGGAACACAAAAGACATCTGGAGGAGTTGAGAAAAACAGTGCAAGAAACAAAAAGTGGCATAGAGCAGTTAAAACAAACTCAAGCAGAGTTTAAAACTGAGCTAAAAGACAAGTTATCTTCAACCTAGAACGCCACAGAGAGTCTTATCAACAGAACTAACGAAGCAGAAAACAGAATTTCAGACCTGGAAGATAAAGTGGGAGTACTAACCAGCTCAATGGAAGAGGTTGTTAAAGCCAAAAAGATACTTGAGAGAAATATCCAAGAGATATGGGACACCCTGAAGAAGCCTAACATGCGTATTCATGGAATACCAGAGCAAGAATCTCAAAATACCACCCCTGAGGAAATTTTTCAAACGATCATCAAGGAAAACTTTCCTCATCTAAAAAAAGAGAGGCCCATCCATATACAAGAGGCATTCCGCACCCCAAACAGATACGACCAAAATAGAAGCACGCCGCGGCAAATAATAGTTAAAACACTCCACATTCAAGATAAAGAACTGGTGCTGAGAGCTTCAAGACAGAAAAAACAAGTCACTTTTAAAGGTAAACCTATTAAAATAACAAATGACTTCTCAGTTGAAACAGTAAAAGCAAGAAGAGGTTGGAGAGACATACTTCAAGTATTGAATGAGCAAAAATGTCAACCCAGGCTGATTTACCCTGCAAAACTATCAGTCATGATCGAGGGAGAAAGAAAAACTTTCCAGCACAAAGACAACTTGAAGGGATACATGTCCACCAAACCAGGCCTTCAAAAAATGCTAGAAATGATACTCAAGCGTGAAGAATAAAACAGGCATATCCAGGAGAACAGAAGGCAAATATAACACCATTAAAAGCGAAGCAATATACTTATAAAAGCTACTAAACATAATAAATGTCTGGAATTAACAATAGTTTCTCCATTATAACACTAAATGTTAATGGAATTAATTCACCAATCAAGAGACACAGATTACAAACTTGGATTAAAAATCACAATCCATCAATCTGCTGCCTGCAGGAAACCCATCTCACCACAAAAGATAGGCACGCTCTAAAAATAAAAGGCTGGTCAACAATTCTACAAGCAAATGGAAGCAGAAAACAGGCAGGGGTAGCCATTATGCTATCAGACAAAGTGGATTTCAAACCAAAGAAAATTATAAGAGACACGGATGGATACTACATTTTAGTCACAGGTACAATTCACCAGGAAGACTTCACAATACTGAACATATATGCACCCAATACGGGCCCCTCCACATTCATTAAGAAAACCCTACAGCGTCTAAAGCAAGAAATCAACCCCCAAACGATAATTCTTGGGGACTTCAACACCGCCCTCTCAACATGGGATAGATCAACAGGTCAAAAGCTTAACAGAGACACTTTGGAACTTAATCAAACCCTGAAAGAAATGGACCTTACAGATCTCTATCGAACTTTTCACCCACGCACCAAAGAATACACATTTTTCTCAGCAGCACACGGAACTTTCTCCAAAATAGATCACATATTGGGCCACAAAATGAATCTACACATATACAAGAAAGTTGAAATTCTAACCTGTGCCCTCTCAGACCACCACGGCCTAAAGCTGGACATCCACAACACATCAAACAAGAGAAAATACACTAACTCCTGGAAACTTAACACTATGATGCTGAATGAGAACTGGATTCAGGAAGAAATTAAAAAGGAAATTCAAGATTTCCTGAAAGTGAATGATAACGAAAATACAACTTACCAAAATCTCTGGGACACAATGAAAGCTGTTCTAAGAGGTAAGTTCATAGCTCTTAATGCCTACATCAAAAAAATGGAAACATCAGAAATAAACAACTTAACAATGCAGCTTAAAGCTTTAGAGAAACTGTAGTAGAAAAGTAGTAGAAGAGAGGAGATTAGCAAAATAAGGGGAGAAATATCTGAAATCGAGATTAAGAAAACGATAGAAAAAAATCAACCAGTCAAAAAGCTGGTTCTTTGAAAAAATCAACAAGATTGATACACCCCTAGCTAAACTAACCAAAAGCAAGAGAGAGAAAACCCAAATTAACAAAATTAGAAATGAACATGGAGTTATCACTACTGATACCCAAGAAATCCAGGGAATTATAACATCATATTTCAAAAACTTATACTCTGTGAAGTTTGACAACACAAAAGAGATGGATGAATTTGTAAGTAAACACAACTTACCTAAATTGAATCAGGAAGTTGTGAATTATTTAAATAGTCCTATAACATATAAGGAAATTGAGGAAGTAATCTAGAATCTTCCCACCAAAAAATGTCCTGGACCAGATGGATTCAGCACAGAGTTCTACCAGACATTTAAGGAGTTAATAACACCATACTCCTTAAACTGTTCCATCAAATAGCAAAGGAAGGAACACTATCAAATTCCTTCTATGAAGCTAATATCGTTTTAATCCCAAAACCTAATAAAGATTCACTTAAAAAAGAAAACTATAGGCCGATCTCCCTGATGAACACAGACGCAAAGATTCTCAACAAAGTCTTAGCAAATCGGATTCAAAAACATATTAAAAAGATCATTCACGGGGACCAAGTAGGCTTCATCCCCGGCACACAAGGTTGGTTCAACATACGCAAATCAATAAATGTAATTCATCATGTAAACCAGTCCAAAGTCCAAGACCACATGATACTCTCGATAGATGCAGAAAAAGCTTTTGACAAGATCCAACAGCCTTTTATGATCAAAACGCTAGAGACAGTAGGAATGGAAGGAACCTTTATCAATATAATAAAAGCTGTATACAACAAGCCCACAGCAAGGATTATGCTCAATGGGGAACAATTGGAAGCATTCCCACTTCGATCAGGAACTAGACAAGGCTGTCCACTCTCACCACTTCTATTCAATATTGTACTTGAAGTCTTAGCTGAAGCCGTAAGACAAGAAAGGGACATAAGAGGGATTCAAATCGGCAAGGAAGAAGTCAAGCTATCCCTATTTGCAGATGACATGATCTTATACCTGAGTGATCCCAAAAACTCCACCAGGAAGCTCCTGGAACTAATTGAGAAGTTCAGCAGGGTGGCAGGATACAAAATAAATGTGCAAAAATCAGAGGCCTTCCTATATGCCCAGAATGAAAGAAGTGAAAAAGCCTTGAGAGAAACCATCCCATTTACTACAGCCCCTAAAAAAATGAAATACCTTGGTATAAACCTAACTAAGGAGGTAAAAGACCTTTACAATGAAAACTTTAAAACACTAAAGAAAGAAATAGCAGAAGACACCAGAAGGTGGAAAGACCTCCCTTGTTCCTGGATTGGCAGAATCAACATTGTAAAAATGACCATCCTACCAAAGGCAATATACAGATTCAATGCTATACCAATCAAAATCCCAAAGCAATTCTTCAAAGAAGTTGACCAAACAATCTCAAAGTTCATATGGAGGCACAAAAGATCCAGGATAGCAAAAACAATCCTGAGTGACAAAAACACAGCTGGAGGTATTGCCATACCAAACTTAGTCTATACTATAAATCCATAGTTATAAAGACAGCCTGGTACTGGCTCCAAAATAGACACACAGATCAATGGATAAGGATTGAAGACCCAGATATAAGCCCACAAAGTTACAGCCATTTGGTCTTTGACAAAGGGGCCCAAAGAACCCAATGGAAAAAGAACAGCATCTTCAACAAATGGTGCTGGCAAAACTGGATCTCCACATGCAGAAGATTAAAGCTGGACCCGTACTTGTCACCATGTACAAGACTTAATTCCAAATGGATCAAGGACCTTGATATCAGGCCAGAGACTATAAAAACCATAGTTGAAAGGATAGGGAACTCCCTCGAGCTGATTGGGCTAGGCCAACAGTTCCTAAACAGACATCCCATGGCACAGTCACTGCTACCAACTCTCAACAGTTGGGATCTTGTGAAATTAAAGAGCTTCTGTTCAGATAAAGAGATTATAACGCGAGCTCAAAGGCAACCCACAGAATGGGAGAAAATCTTCACTAACCACACATCTGATAGAACTCTGCTGTCCAGAGTGCACAAAGAACATAGAAAACTAAACACCAAGGAAACCAATGGCCCAATTAAAAAATGGGCCCTGGAACTTAAAAGAAACTTTACCAGGGATGAAATTAAAATATCTAACAAATATCTGAAAAAATGCTCCACTTCCTTAGCCATCAGGGAAATGCAAATCAAAACTTCCCTGAGATATCATCTCACCCTGGTCAGGATGGCAAAAATCCACAATACAAACAACAACAAATGTTGGAAAGGATGTGGAGAGAGGGGAACTCTCGTACATTGTTGGTGGGAATGCAGGCTCATACAGCCACTCTGGCGAGCCGTCTGGAGATTCTTAAAGAAATTAAAGATTGAAATGCCATATGACCCTGCTATTCCACTTTTGGGAATAACCCCCCATACAGCAGAGGTTCACCTCGATAGCACAAGCATGACCATGTTCATAGCAGCACTGTTTACAATAGGAAAGTCATGGAATCAGCCCAAATGTCCAACAGTTGAGGAGTGGATAAGGAAAATGTGGTACATCTATACAATGGAGTAGTACTCAGCCATCAAAAATGATGAATTACTGGAATTTGCCGGGAAGTGGATGTCATTAGAAACAATTATATTAGGTGAAGTATCCCAGACCCAGAAAATTAAGCGCTGTATGTACTCCCTAATAGGTGGCTCCTAGTACCATACCCACCCAGCCCACCTAGAGACAGTAATTCCAAGGATTATGAACAGGAGGGATGGGGTAGGAGGGCCACACCAGAAACAAGGAGAGAAGGGACCATGTTACAGCAGGGAAAATAGGCCTCCACCAAGGACCCAAATAAGTAATGAGACATCTGATTAAGTTCACAGACTTTTGTTCCTGATCATTTACTACTGAGGGGGTGTGATCTCACCAGAAGAGGAGGGCATATAGTCTGGCAGATAAAAAGTAACCATTTTGCAAATGGGTGATAGACCCCTCCCTTACTATGGTTTCCCACTTTTATTATATCTACCTTTGAATGTGCTTTTATCACAAGACTCTAACAGATTTTTGTCTCTGGCCAGGGGGTAACATACAGTGCCCACCAGGATGGAGTGAAGGGCATTGCAGGAGCAGCAAAACTGCAAAACAAAATCAACAAACCACAATCCAGAACTTCAGAGACTCTATATCAACCATCTAGAACTAGGCCAGCTTAGTCTCTCCCCATCCTGAAGCTCAGGGAAATTTGCGGAAGAGGGGGCGGTAAGAGTGTAAGAGCAAAAGGATGGGAGGAGCAATGATATGTAAGATACTCCATACTAGTTATGTAAGATACTCCATACTAGTTAGTTTCTTTTAAGTTCCAGGGCCCATTTTTTAATTGGGCTATTGGTTTCCTTGGTGTTTAGTTTTCTAAGTTCTTTGTGCACTCTGGACAGCAGAGTTCTATCAGATGTGTGGTTAGTGACTCCAGGAAAGCAATCATAATTGGACTTTGCATGCCCTGCGCATTGTCCAACACACTGTTGACCTCACAAAGTCTAGCATCTGCTAAAGGCACCAAGATCCTTGGAGGCAAAGGATTGGCAGCCACAGCAGTGTTCCTATACCTAAGGGGAACATGGGAAAGGGTTCAGGGAAAGGCCACTGGGTCCTTGTACGTTATCGGAGAGGAGGGCCCAGAGGAAAATCAGACATGCACAAGAAAGGACTCTCTGGGAATTGGGGCGGGAGGCACTGGGGGATGGGGAGGGAGAGAGGTGAGGAGGGGAAGCAGGGGGTATGGGGGGAGGAGGAGGGAGGGAGGGAACTGGTGTACCTAATAAGTTTGGATGAGCTGAAATAAAAAAAAAAGATAAAAATGTTTTAAAAAAAAATGAAATTACTTGTCAATCCTGAAAAAAAAAAGAAAATGAAAATTAAACAATGAACTGCTGTATCATCGAAGGATACTAAATACCTCAAATATTGATATTTCTCATTCTGTTTGTGTGTATGTGTATGCGCGCAGGAATGTGTATGATAGTGCATTTGTATATGAGTGCCTGAGGAGGCCAAAGGGGAACTTTGGGGCTTTCCAGACTCTGCCTTCCAAACCACTGAAATTTCCATCTAGTGTTTTTACTCGTGACCTGGAGATTCAAACTCAGGCTCTTTTGCTTGTGAGGCCAACAATCCTGAGCCATCTCTGCTGCCAATGATCATTTTCTTAGACATTTTCAAATGCACATTAAAAAGTTATATTTTTAGTTTACTTACAGAGTAGATTAAAAAATGTTTATTTGAGAGAGTATAAGAAAGAGAGGAATGAGGGAGGAAAGGAGAGAGGGAGGGAGGAAGAGGAGAGAGAAAGAAGTAAGTGCACATATGTTATGATGGACTTGTGAAGGTCAGAGGATCAGAGGATAGCTTGTGAAAATTAATTCTTGACTTTTAGCATGTGACTCCAGGAAATGAACTCAGTTTAACAGGGTTGTATGTATGTGCCTTTAATTGCTCATTCATCCTGCTGGAATGCATAGCCCATTTAGATTAGATTGCTTGTTTTCTTTATGCTTAGTTTCTTGAGCTCTTTGTAATATTCTAGATACTAATTCTGTCAGTATGTAGTCGGCCAAGATTTCTCCCATGCTCCAGGTTTCTTCTTTACCTGGCTGGCAGTTTCCTTGAACTTTGCCTATGTACAGAAATTTTAATTTTGCATTATATCCTTTGTTTCTTAATTAAGTAATGGACGCCTGCTTGGGAAGTTTGCACCTATGCCTACATGTAGAAATGTGCTCCCTTCTCTTTTTAAATGAGAGTTTTGAATTTTACATTGAAGTTTGATCCATTTTCATTTATTGTCTATGCAAGATAAAACACAGATCTAGCTTTATTCTTCCACTTGTAGCTATCAAGTGTTTTCAGCATCATTTGCTGAAAATGGTATCTTTTCTTCAATGTGTATTTTTTGGTAAAAAGTCTCTTTGTTATATATATATATTATATATAATTATTATACAATTATAATATATATATATAGGCTTTTATCTGGGCCCTCTGTTTTATTCCATTGATCTATGCATCTGTTTTCATGTTAGTCCTAAACTGTTTTTTATTACTATGATTACACAGTATAATTTAAAATTAGACAATAGTACCTTCAGCATTCTTTTCCTGGAACAAGATTGCTTTGGTATAATGGGACTTTTTTGTTTTTGTATGAGTTGCAAAATTATCTTTCCTATTTCTGTTGCAATTATGCAATTATGGAGTTGCAATTGTACACTGCTTTGGATCAATAGCCATTTACATGCTATTAATTCTCTGAACCATGAGCATGAACAGTCTTTCCAGCATCTAGTGTCTTCTTCAATCACTTTCCTCAGTGTTTTAAAGTTTTCCTTGTAGAGGTCTACTTCTTTGGTTAGATTTAATCCAAGGTGTCTTATAATGAAGCTATTGTGAGTGAAATTCTCATTATGCCTATCACTAGTGTTATTAGGAAATTGCTGATTTCTGTATATTTCTATTTATTTCTATATATTAATGTGATGTCCTGCCACTTTACTGAAAGTTTTTATCAGTTCCAGGAGATTTCTGGTAGATTCTTTAGAGTCTCTTATGTAAGAAATCATGTTTCCTGCAAATAAGAAAACTTGGATACATTGGTTGATAATGCTGCTCCCAGAAATCATGTTTTTTTTTTTTTTAATGGAAGTTCAGTATTAGATGGACGATACTTCCCTAAAAACTGTTGGCCAGAGAGGACCCAGAATCTCCCCAAACAACACATTTCCATTGCTATTGGCTGTCTGCCAGAATTAGATGGTAAGGTTCTTTTGATGACACCATACACATTGACAACAGAAAAATCAAATGAACTGAACTGTGTACATAATCCCAGAAGGTGCTATGTGGCTTTTAGGTTAGAAAATCAATGGTCCTTATCAGATGTGGGCCTTGTGTATGACAACACTGACATGCCAGGCAAAATATGTCCGTGAGTGCAGCAGGAACCTGACTTTTTGAGGATAATCAACCACTTTCTCATTGGATTAAAATCTGTTCTATAGGAGGGAATACATACCTGGCATGTAAACCTGGTCAAAACTCCAAGGGCTGAGAAAGTATTAGGCCCTGGGGTGAGGAAACCTTCTATAATCATTTTGCTAAAAGGGTAAGTTGCAACTCTCTCCTAAATATTTACATTTATACCCTTAGATTAGTGTTTCTATCAACCTTTTGAAAAGAAGCTCTTTTTATGAAGTGAGCACCAGTTAACAATATACTTCTATCTAGTCAAAATGCTGAGAATAGGTGACTGTTGAGTGTCTGACCATAGGACATCTATATGACCCCCTCAAAGGTCTAGGGAACATTGCAGAAGGAGTAAAAAGAAGGCCAGAAGATGGGAGGTTGTTATATTCATGCACTAACAAAGAAAGGGAATAGAATGAAGACAATCATTGTATGTTGTATGCTTGTAACTGTAAAATGAGAAAATAAAAGAAAAAGTTTAATATAATAACAATTTATGAGCACTCTAAATTTACAATGTAAGCACCTTTATCATTTTTAATTTTCTTTTCAAATAAAAAACTCGAGAAACATTAGAGATGAAGCTAAATACTACTCTAATGACCTCATTCCCTTTTCAGACATATAATCCACCTTTGTGTCTCAGAAATGACTTATGATTATGATTTTAGTGGGTATCATCCCTTGTCATGTTTTTGAATGTTTATTTTCTGAGTATATACATAAACAATATTTCTACTGTGACATATATTTTCAAATTTTATATAATTTTAAGTGATTTTTAAATACCAGTGTTGAAAATTATCTGTTGAGATAGCAAACCTATCTCTGTTGTAAACATAAAGGTCCAATGTCTTGATTTTAACATTTGAATAGTATTCTATGGTATTTATCACACAATTATTCATATCTTGGTATAAAAAAGGAGTTCTAATAAGGGGTGACAGTCCTGCATTTTTCAACTCCAAGGCATTATCAAACTGCTCTCTAAAGTGGCTGTACTATTTCTAAATATTTCTCATGCATAAGTGTACATTTTTTAAGTATTTGTTTTTAAAGAATTTGTGTATTTGTTTATGGTGTTAAATAGTTTTCTAAGACAGATTTGGGATGAAATTTTTTGGGATAGATATATTAATTTATTTACTTTAATTCCTTTCATGTATATGGTGTAAATTTCCAACCTTTCATAATTATAAACAAATTTGGGAGAAATACTTCAATACATAAAACTGTGTCCATCTTGATAATTCACACAAAAGTTGTATATTTTTACATTGACTCATTCCTTCAAGTGCCAAAGCAGTATTTTCAGAAAAGAAATTGTAGGAACTTTTGAAACCCATACATGCTTTTCTAGGTAAAATAGCAAAGTCTGTTATATTATTCAATGATTCTGATAAATTCTTTTTTTTTACTTATTATTATATTTTTATTATTAATAATAATATTTATTAGAAATAAAAAGTTTATGTCCTTGATTGCTAGGGAAAAGAGAAATGCCACATACAAGACAACATATATATATATATTTTTTTTTTGAAATGATAAATTCTTTAATTGGACACACATCTCACAAGATATAGCCGTACTTTCTTTTTTTTTATCTTGTATTGCAAAAACTGAATATTTTCTCGTGTCTTCCACATTTAACATTAACATGTTAATTCTTTTCCCTAGAGACCAACCTTGTTTATTTGGCTTCATTAAAACCTGGTAAAAACAGGTTAAAATAGAAAAGATAGTGTGGCATTAAAATCATTTCCATCTCACCAATATCTGGAATCCAGTATGGCTCTTATGCTTTAGACTTATTTATATTTAGTGCACAAATACTTCTGTAGAAACAATAATAAAAATGAAATGTTCCACTGTGTGTGTGCATGTGTGTGTATGTATGTTTATGTATATGCCTGCTCTAAGGGAGACACATGCTCTGATTTTTGTCAGTACTTTTATTTTTTTCCTGCTTCCTTTCAGTATGCAAATTAGTTTCTGAAAACTGGCTTAGGGTGAATTGAATTTCAGTGGCTTGATTTATTTTTTTTTGCACTAGCTTCTTCTGAGTATTCAGAATTTAACACAGATGTTACCTATTCAAGAGAACTATAATATAAGGTATTCTTATATAATATTAGAAACTACAATTACGTATTCCTAATTCACTAATGCCTTCTAATTTTCTACTTATTATCATTATTGATTAGCTTATTGATAAGAAAGCAAACTCTCAGAGCAAGGACCTTGACTAACTTCATCCTTCCAAATAAAGTGCAAGTTCTTGATGTATTCTGAGGCAAACAGTAGGAACTTTACTATTTCCTGATGACTGTGTATATCCCATTCAAGATAATTTGTATTCTAATTTATACCAGGTAGGCTTATAGATATGGCTCAAGAGAAACCAGTGAGTGTGCACATGTTTATAACATACAGAAAGTACTTCTTTCTTTAGATTTGTCACTAGTGATGTCACAATTTCAGAATGATATCTGTATAAAAAGTATAATAGTGCTTCTACAAAAATTACTATTAGCAATCAATGTAAAATGTCAGTTTTATTAAGCAATATATATTTTTGTATTAATAAAGAACTACGAATAAATTCTACAATCAAAAATTAAGTTGCATTTGAGAGAGTCTGGCATGCACATTAAAGGATGCTCCGGGGATGGGAGGGGGAGGCACTGGAGGATAGGAAGGGAGGGGGCAGGGGAGGGGAGCATAGGGTGGTGGGAGGTTGGAGGGAGGGAGGGGACCAGTGTACCTGTTAAAGTTGTATGAGTAGAAATAAAAAAAATTAAGTTGCATTTGAATGTGCTAATTAATTCACTACACCATTTTTCTTAATCTGTTTCACAGACATACTTGACAAACTTAGAATAAATTTTTCATGGTACTACTGTATGTACTTTGAAGGTCGTACTCAAAAACCAGAAAGGTTGGAAGGGAGAAGACTTCTTTTTTTATTATTAATACATTTTTTATTATTATTTCAGCTCATACAAACTTAATAGGTACACCAGTTCCCTCCCTCCCTCCTCCCCCCCCCGTACCCCCTGCTCCCCCTCCTCATCTCTCTCCCTCCCCATCCCCCAGTGCCTCCCACCCCAATTCCCAGAGAGTCCTTTCTTGTGCATGCCTGATTTTCCTCTAGGTCCTCCTCTCCGATGACGTACAAGGACCCAGTGGCCTTTCCCTGAACCCTTTCCCGTGTTCCCCTTAGGTATAGGAACACTGCTGTGGCTGCCAATCCTTTGCCTCCAAGGATCTTGGTGCCTTTAGCAGATGCTAGACTTTGTGAGGTCAACAGTGTGTTGGACAATGCGCAGGGCATGCAAAGTCCAATTATGATTACTTCGGCCCTAACTTGTCTGGAGTATCTTACATATCATTGCTCCTCCCATCCTTTTGCTCTTACACTCTTACCGCCCCCTCTTCCGCAAATTTCCCTGAGCTTCAAGATGGGGAGAGATTAAGCTGGCCTAGTTCTAGGTTGTTGATATAGAGTCTCTGAAGTTCTGGATTGTGGTTTGTTGATTTTCTTTTGCAGTTTTGCTGCTCCTGCAATGCCCTTCACTCCATCCTGGTGGGCATTGTATGTTACCCCCTGGCCAGAGACAAAAAGCTGTTAAACTAGAGTCTTGTGATAAAAGCACATTCAAAGGTAGATGTAATAAAAGTGGGAAACCACAATGAGGGAGGAGTCTATCACCCATTTGCAAAATGGTTACTTTTTATCTGCCAGACTATATGCCCTCCTCTTCTGGTGAGATCATACCCCCTCAGTAGTAAATGATCAGGAACAAAAGTCTGTGAACTTAATCAGATGTCTCATTACTTATTTGGATCCTTGATGGAGGCCTATTTTCTCTGCTGTAACATGGTCCCTTCTCTCCTTGTGGGAGAGACTTCTTGAGGTACCACCCTGCCTTGAGGGACTACTCAAGGTAAATATTGCAAGTGGGAGTACTTTGTTCAGTGGTATGCACACTGATTTTTAATAAGTCCATACTCCAGGGGTGGAGAGATGGTTCAGGGGTGAAAACTTCTGGCTCACAAGCAGAAGAACCTGAGTTTGGATCCCAGATCTCATGTAAAAATGCTGAGCAGATTTTGCTGCCCTGCAATGCCTTTGGCTCCATCCTGATGGGTATTGGAATTCACCCTCTGGCCAGAGATAAAGACCTGTTAAATTAGAGTCTTGTTATAAGAGTATATTCAAAGGTAGATGGAATAAAAGTAGGAGACTGTGGTGAGAGAGGGGTCAATCACCTATATGCAAAATGGTTACTTTCTATCAGGTAGCCTATTTGCCCTTCCCTTCTGGTAAGATCATTCCCCATCAGTTGCATATAATCAGGAAGGAAAGTCTGTGAACTTAACCAGATGTCTCATTACTTACTTGCAGTCCTTGATGGTGGCCTATTTTCTCTGCTGTAACATGGTCCCCTCTCTCCTTGTTTCTGGTGGAGCCCTCCTACCCCATCCCTCCTATTTATAATCTTTACAATTACTGTAGGTATTACAGAGATTTGTCTTTGAGTGTCTCTAAGTGGGTTTGGTATTAGGATCCACCTATTAAGGAGTACATATGATGCTTAATTTTCCATGTCTGGGATACTTCATGCAATATAATTGTTTCTAATTCCATCCATTTCCCAGAAAAAAAAATCAACAAACCATAATTCAGAACATCAGAGATTCTATATCAACCACATGGAACTAATCTCTCCCCATCCTGAAACTCAGGGAAATTTGTGGAAGAGGGGGCGGTAAGATTGTAAGAGCACAAGGATGGGAGAGTAATTATATGCAAGATACTCCACACAAGTTAGGGCCAAAGCAATCATAATAGGACTTTGCATGACCTGCGCTATGTCCAACACATTATTGACCCCAAAAAGTCTAGCATGGACTAAAGGCACTAGGATCCTTGGAGGCTAGGAACTGACAGTCACAGTAGTGTTCCTAAGCTTAAGGGGAACACAGGAAAGGGTTCTGGGAAATACCCAAGCACCTCATCAGAGAGGAGGACCCAGAGGAGAGTTTGGCATGCACAGTAAAGGATGCTCTGGGGATTGGGGGGGGGGCTCTGCAGGATGGGGAGGGAGGGGAGAGGGGAGGGGGGAGCAGGGGGTCAGGGGGGAAATAGAGGGATGGGAGAGGGGAGGGGGGAGCAGGGGGGTCGGGGGAAGGTGGAGGGAGGGAGGGGACTGGTGTACCTGTTAAGTTTGTATGAGCAGAAATAATAATAATAAAAAAATTGAAAAAAAATGCTGAGTAGAAATAGTGGCAGCTTATACTTTCAGCTCCATAGGCATTGAGAGTGTCCTCTGACACACACAGACACACATGCACACACAGAAAAATAAGTCAATATTCCAGTAAGTGCCTAGACATACATTATGTTGGTAACACTGACAAAATTCAGCGGGACACACACACATCGTTACATGGCATGAAAGTAGAAAAGAGACTGGTTGAGAACAAGGCTTTCAAAAGGAGGTGGTAATATGGGTTGAAAAATTATTTAAATTAATTGTATTCATGTATGAAACTGCAAAGAATAAAAAACAAGAAATGAAGACTAAATACCAGGAAACATGACATCATACAAATAAGCAATAATCATTTTTATCAACCATCTGTAATAACACTGGATGCATAAATTCTTCTGAGTAATGCCAAATGACGTTGATAAATGGTAAAAATAATGAACTGGGTTTGGAGTGATGCTACGAGCCACTTAGAGTGGCGGGACTTCGGTCTTGTGCTCTGAAGGCACTTGAATACACAGGAACATAGGGTTAACACTCAATGATGAGACTGTTCACTAAGTAAAGCACATGTACTATTTGTTTTAAATCATCTCTTGAATTTTTTCGTACTATAATTATACACTTCGTTCAAGAGATATTTAAAGATAAGCAGGAGATCTACTTCAGTCCTACTTTGCAAGAGTGAATGTTCTCCAGTTGACAATAGGTCTCCCATAAAATCTGCTTCATCAACAAAGCATTTATATACGAATAGGTAAAACCAGAACAAAAAGTAACATTATCACTATCACTTTTGAGAGTAATGTTTAAGTGACCACCATATTAATTATTATTTGATTGAAATAGAACCATTATCTTTCCACTACTACTTTATGCTAGAGTTACCCTACATGACTTTTCCATTTCTAATCATCTTTTTATATATATCAACTATTGAAACAGCTCCTTCCTCATATCTAGCCAGTGCCCAGACAATATACATCCTTTTCTTTAGTCTTCACTTATTTATTCAAGCTATGCGTTTTATTGAGTATCCTTATCATATAGGTATTTTTTTAATTTTTAAAAAACTTTTGGATAGGTTAACCCATTTTTAAACGTCATTTTTTAAATTTCGTTTTTATTATCTATGAGTGGCCACTTCTTCCAAAACATTTCTTTACAATACATCATGTGTAAGAGCCCCAATATCTATGCCTGACTGTATTAGTTCTTAGTGCAACTGAGTTTTAAACATTCTCTCTCGTCTGTGTCTGTACCTATCAGAGAGCACTGTGGAGACCCAAGGGTGATTTAGGGAATCATCTTCAATTGCTTCTACCTTTTTTTTTTTTTTTTTGGCTTTGTTCTGGGGTTTCCCAGGCTCAGCCTTCTAGAGCTGGAAATATAGGCCACCACCATTTCTGTCTGGCATTTTTATATGGAATCTGGGTCGGAATTCAGGTCCTTCTGCTAGGGAGG
Organism: Typhlomys cinereus; assembly: GCA_023101885.1. Taxonomy (NCBI): domain Eukaryota; kingdom Metazoa; phylum Chordata; class Mammalia; order Rodentia; family Platacanthomyidae; genus Typhlomys; species Typhlomys cinereus. Next base: position 1,643,113 of record JALPQD010000157.1, on the reverse strand, counting down.
TAGAGTCTTAATCACTAAGCTATCTCCCCAGTTTTTAGTGTAATTGTATTTGGTTAATGATTAGAAGAGCCACAGAAGTGCATATTTCCTTCCCTGAGAACTAAATTCTCCAGCTTTTCAGAGCAGAAGCACATAAAAGGTCATAACCTGAGAATAAGATACAATTACATAAAGAAAGGCTACATTTCTCATGATTCTGAAGGTCAAGAAAGTCTTATAAATCTTGAGTCAAGGTAACAAAGTACCTTGGCTTGTGTTACTCAATGGCCACAAGATTATAATCAGATCATTTCCTGACAATACAACATTGGTAACTTATACATTTCAGTTGTGCAGAAATCTTTACTAGATAGCAAGTGGCTACAATCTTTTTTCAGTTCCTTTCATTAGGAGGAGTGATTTATTATCATTTGAATTTCCCTTGACTTTGGGATTGGCTTGGATCAATAGATTATGACAGATATGACATCATTCCAGCTTTGATCCTACACCTCCAGAAGTCTCAGGGCTTCCACTCCTGATTTTCAGAATGCATTGTCTTGTGAACAACCTGAACTGGCTCCCTTGAGGATGGCCAGTCACGTGGACAGAGAGAAGTCCAGCTGTTTATCCAGGTTGGCTAAGGCCTGTGTGCAAATGAGGAAGTCACACATGTGGATCAAAGATGAGCCGACCCAGCTGAACCCAAAGCAATTTGCAAAGTCACAGAATCATAAGTATTATGATAGCCAAAACTTACATCAGAAATAATACAAAGTCAAGATAGGGCTTATTACAGTATTATGAAGTGAAGTATCACGGCTGATCACCAGTGTAACTAAAAGCATTTTCTTATAAAATAGAGGCTACAACCATATAGAATTGCTTCTGAAGGGGAGAAAAAAGTTAATGTATATGTCCCCAGAATATGGTAGTGCTCAAACAATCCTGGGAGAGCTAGTCACGTACTAGGAAATGTTAATAATATGAGCAAAGCTGTTATATCAATGGCTGGGGAGATGGTTCACAGCTTTTGCCTCACAAGCAATTCCAGCTCTGGAAAACGGCCTGGGAAACTCCAGAGCAAAGTAGCAAGACAGACGAGCAATTCAGGACGACTCCAAAGTCCCTCTTAGGTGTCCTCCACAGGCACACTCAGTCAAGTGCCCTCTTATACACACACTCACACACACACATCTCCACTCACTCACATGCAAGCACACATACACACAAACAAAAAGTGGAGGGCTGTAGAGATGACTCAAGGTTTAAGCCTATGCCTTCCAAGCAGAAGGTTCTGAGTTCGGATCCCAGATTCCACATATAAATGCCAAGTGGAAATGGCTGTGGTCTACCTCTTGCCCTAGAAGGCAGAGCCTGGGAAATTCCAGAGCAAAGCAAAGAGGAGGTAGAGTTGGGGCTGGAGAGGTGGCTCAGGGGTTAAGCCTCTGCCTTGCAGGCGGAAGGTCTTGAGTTCCGATTCTAGACCCCATGTATAGATGCCGGGCGGAAGCGGGGAGGCCTGCGTTTCTGGTCCTGGTAGGGCGGAGCCTGTGAATCCCCGGGGCAGAGTAAACAAGGAGGAAGTGGAGGGGTCCATGGTGGTTCCTGAGTTCGCCTGTGGTTACACACACACACACACACACACACACACACACACACACACACACACACACGAATTGAATAAATTAAAAAAAAAAAACAGTTCAAAGAGAAGGTAGAACAATCCAGGGTGATTTCCAAAGTCACCTCTGGGCCTCCACAGACACACACAGTGCCCTGTGATACACAGACACAGACATACACATGCAATAGTGCTATATCACGGTTGTCTAAATTTTAAAAACATTACTATTTATGCCCATATAAGAACAGAATATCAGCATCCTCTGAATTGCTGTTAAAAGTTCTTGGGTATTTGGAACATATTTTCTTTGTTGCTCTTGTTTCAAAAGTTTTTCTAAAATAAGTAGGCATTAGCTCTGTAATCAGGAAAAATACTATTTCTAAAAATCCAAGTGTTAAATCTATAGAATAGACAATGTCTTCCTTATCTTCAGAAGCATCAGGGAAACTTTATTGAAAATACTCATAAAATCTGATCTGAGATTATGTTATTCTTTGTTTGTTTTAGCCAGATGGAGAACAGAAATGGATGATCAGAAGCCATTAACCTGGATGATTGAAATATTCTAAAAATAAAATCAGGCTATCCCTTCAGTTCCTTCTCAATTATCCGCACACGTTCCTCCTACTTTTCTGATTGTATATCCACATCCCATTTCTGCCTTCTTGTCCTTCACTGACCAGTCCCTTTTCACATTTATTATTCAAATTAAATATCCCTTTCCTTAGAAAGGCCTCTCATTTCCCCAATTTCTAAATTAGTTTTTTCTTCCTGCATGTGAAATGCTAGGCATAACTGAGTTCTCCCTTTGCACAGTGCGCTTCTTCTACCTGGTTGCTAAATCTCAGACTTTCAAGTTAAGCTTCCCTTTATAAAAACACAGAAGCCAGTGGGTAGCAAAGTCTGTGTGAGCAGATAGAAAACAGATTGCTTTTTAAAGAGCAAAAACTGAAGGCTTACTTGTCTCCAATACATAGCATTAGTATTTTTACAGAATCATTTAAAACTCACTGTAATTTTGAAGAAACATGATTTATGATATATTGTTGAAATATTGACCTCCCGCGTAAATCCTTTTCTTCTGTTTTGTATTACGTAGTTTCTCAGGGGAAACAGTGATAAGGAAAATACTTTTCTGTCTTTATATAATTTGTTTAATAGTGACTAAATAGTTAAAAGTGGCAGTTTCTACATTTTATACTTATTTGACTAATATTTGGCAACTAAAAATGTTTTGACTTAATGAAATTTGCTGGTAAATGGACAGAGCTGGAAGAAATTACACTAAGTGAAGCATCCCAAATACAGAAAGACAGACGCTGCATGTTTTTCCTTGTAAGTGGATCACAGCATTTAATCTTCAGAAAGATATTATCAAACAGAAACCCCCAACCTGCACAGGAACATAAGTCAGGGGGTGGTGAAGGATTCCAAAAGAGTGGAGACAAAAGAGCACAGGCAAATAGAATAAAGGAAAGGGAGAAAATAGATACTAGAAAGGAATGTTTTAGTATTAAATATAATTACATGATAGTAAACTACCATCTAAATACCTTTTATTATATTTTTAGATAAGAAAAGATCTCAGCACCCAAGCAAGATGCATTCTATTGAAATGGACGTTTAGTGAGGAGGAAAACTACAGTTGACCAAAGGACAGAGTTTCAGGACCCTAGAATGCTCAGCCCTAATAATGCAATTTAAATCTCTCCCCATCCCAAGACTCAGGGAACCTTTTGGAAGAGGGGGCAGTAAGATTGTAAGAGACTAAATGTGTGTATGAGGGGCTATACTGCTGGTCAGGACACTCAAGTCATGACAGGGCTACTACATTCAAGAGCTCACTGCAATAAGATCTACAACCACTAGATGTACATAATGGCTGACACATCAACATTCCCATGAACCAAAGAGGATATCTCTAGAGGAACAACTAAGCTTAATGGAATTCCAGCAAGGATATCTCAGGGGAAACACTGTTTGGACCTTTTGGGAATCCTAAGGGCAGGTGCTGGACAAGTGAAGGTCAGCTTCCCCACTTGTGGGTTTACCCATCAAAGAGATATTTATACTATCACAGAGGCCTGGTACCTTACTAATACAGGTGACCTGATGGAAGCCCCGTGCTCCACACACGCAGATAGACATGGGGGCATAAGGGATAGGAACAAGTATGTGAAGGGAAGGGAGGGAGGGAGAGGAGAGTGTGGGAGGTGAAGGAGAAGGGGCATGGACAGACTCGTTTTGCTTGTATATAACAAAATTCTTAATAAAAATGAAGGGAAACAAAAGGGACCGAACGACTGCACTAGTTGAGGCACATGCAGTCAGGAGTGCCATGCTGCACAACAACTCTGGGAGAAACCCACAGTGCCAGGTAGGAGGTAAGCAGAGGCAGGGAAGGGACTGCTCACTTCCTCAGGAACCCCCATCCTCCTACTAACCCCCAGGCCCAGGCCAGGGAACAGACATATCACACAACCAGCAGATCCCATCCAAACAATAGCCAAAGTTAGACCATCTCATTTGACTCAGGACAGTCAAAAATATCTACCAAAAAAGCAAGCACAGACTAAACAGAAAATGCCCATGTCACATTGTGAACCACAAAATATACTAAGTACCAAGAAAACTTGTCTTCTACAATAAACGCTAACCTCCTACTATGCATTCCAATCAGAACGACCACATGGATACCAGTCAGAAAAGCAATATTGAGACTGTCTTCCAAAGAAATGTTACTGACATGATCAACAAGCTTTGAGAAGACCTATAGAAGGAGTATAAGGAATGACAAAAGAAACATGAAGAACTCAGAGAGGAAATGAGTAAATATATTGCCTTATATGAACAGGAACAAGTTTAAAACAGGTGAAAAATGCCAAATTGAAATTCAGCTGGAATTCAAAGTTAAAGTAACTGAAATTGAAAGACCAAACAGAGAGCATCACACACAGAATAGATCAAGTAGAAGATACAGTATAAGATCTGGAAGATAAGCTGACAGAACAAGATTGTGCAATTAAAGAAGCTGAGAAGTCAAAAAAAAAAACAACAAAAGAGAAAGGAATATTTAATAACTATGGGATACAATGGAGAAGTAAAACCTAGGCATTTATGGAATCCGAGAACAACAACCCCAAGAAAACACTCTAGTTTTTTTTTCAGTCAATCATAAATGGTAACTTCTCACACCTAAGAAATAGTGTCCCATCCATCCGGGTATGATTAAAATAGGAGCACAACAAGGCAAAGAATAATAGCGACATCACAGATGCAGGCCAAAGAGAATGTTCTGAGAACTGCAAGAGAGAAAAAATAAGTCATATTTACAGTCAAATCTGTTAGAATAACAGCTGAATTCTTAATGGAAACAGTAAAAGTCAGAAGAATTTGGAAAGGCATTCTTCAAGTCATGAAAGATCACAAATGCCAACCCAGGTTGCTATATCCAGCCAAACTATCAGTCATGCTTGAATGTAAAAGAAAAATATTTCCCAACAAAAATAAAATTTTTCTTATCTACTAAACAAGGCCTGCAGAAAAAACTAGAAAAATTCTCAAGACAGACAAAATTGATCGACATACTCAAAAGGATAAAAGGGAAAAATACAGCCAATATAACTATCAGGCAGAGAATTGACAACACAAAATTCAAATGACAGGAATCAACAAAAACTTTAAACATCGACGGGATCAACTCCCCAATCAAGATACTCAGGCATAGATTAAAAGACATAACCCATCAATATGCTGCCAACAAAGAAACATGCCTCACTTTGAAAGATAGGCAAGATGTCAGGGTTGAAAGATGGTGGAAGATACTCCAAGCAAGTGAAATTAGGAAATAAGCAGGAGTAGTCATCCTAAGATGCAACAAAATAGACTTGAAACCAAAACAAACCATAAGAGATACAGAAGGATACCACATTAAAAGAACAATACAAGAAGAAGAATTCACAATTCTAAACATATGTGCTACAACATAGGCTCACCCACATTCTTTAAATGAACTAAATCGAGGAATCAACCCAGACATGATAATAGTAGGGGATTTCAACACCCCACACTTACCAATAGACAAGTCAACAGGTAAAAAACTAATAGAGACAACACTGGAACAAAACCAGGTCATAAACCAAATGGACCAGACAGATATCTACTGAACATTCCATCCTAAAACCAAGGAATATACATTATTTTCAGCAGCCCATGGAACATCCTTGGAAACTTAACGATATGCTGTTGAAAGAGGAATAGGTACAGACAGAAGTAAAATCAGAAATTTAAAATTGCTAGAACTCAATGATAATGAAAACACATCATATCAAAACCTCTGGGATATGATAAAGGCAATCCTAAGAAGAAAAAAATCATAGCACTCAACAAATACATACAAAATAAAGAAGTAGACCTGCAGAGATTAGAAAGAACAGAGGAAAAAAAAAATGAAATCGAGGCAAAGAAAACAATACAAAGAATCAATAAAATAAAAAATTGGTTCTTTTGATACTTAAGATTGACAACCCTTAACCAAATTAACCAAAACCAAAAGAGAGAAAAAAATCCAAATTAACAAAATTGGAGATGAATATGGAGCTATCATAATAGGTGCTAAGAAATTTCAGAAAATCATAAACACTTTTTAAAAGTTAATACACCACCAAGTTTGACAATCATAAAGAAATTGTTGAATTTCATAACACATAAAACACACTAAAGTTAAACTATGATGAACTGAATTAAATATTCTGATAACAAATAACAAAGTTGAGGTTATGTATCTCCTTACCAAGGAAAGTCCAGAACCAGATGGACTCAGTGCTGAATTCAACCAGATATTTAGAGAACAAAATTAACACCAATACTTCTCAAATTATTCCTCAAAATAGAAAAGGAAGGAACACTTCCAAATTCCTTCTATGAAGCCAACATTACACTGATTCCAAAACCAAATAAAGACACAATAAAAAAAAAAACTTGCATTGATGCACACCAAGATCCTCAACAAAATTTTAGCAAATTACATTGAAAAGCATACCAAAAAGACCATTTACTATGACCAGGTTGGATTTATTCCAGAAACACAAGGTTGACCCAATATACATAAATCTATAACTATAATTCACCATATAAACAAATGCAAAGTCAAACCTACATGATTATCTCAACTGATGTTGAAAAGCTTTTGACAAAATCCAATACTTCTTTATGATGAAGACTCTGGAGGACATAGGGTTGCAAGGAACATCTATCAACATAATAAAGGTCATAAAAACAAGCCTATGGCAAAAGTCATTCTAAATGGTGAAAAACTAAGTATTTCCACTCAGATTGGAAACTAGATAAGGCTACCTACCCTCACCACTTCTAGTCAACATTGTACTTGAAGTCTTGGCTAGAGTCAAGACGAGAGAGGCAGAGAAAAGGGATACAACTTGGAAAAGAAAAATCAAGCTCCTCTATTCACAGATGACATGATACTATTCCATAAGGACCTAAAGATTATGTCAGGAACTCTTGGAAATAATAAGTTTAGTTGAGTGGCAGGATACAAAATTAACATTAAAAAAATCAATGGCTTTCCTATATACCAGGGATAAACAACGTGAGAAAGACCTGAGAGAAAAATGCCATTTAACATTGTTTCTAATAAAATGAAATACACTAGAATAAACCTAATCAAAGGTGTGAAAGACCTATACAATGAAAACTTTAAAACCCTAAAAACAGATTACAGAAGACACCAGAATATGGAAAAACCTCCCATGCTCCTGGATCAGCAGAATTAACATTGATAAAATGACCACTCTATCAAAAGCATTATAGAGATTGAATGCAATATTAATCAAAATTCCAACCCATTTCTTCATAGAAACTCGTAAAACAATCTCAAATTTCATATGGAAACATATAAGACCCATAAATTTCCTAGGGAAACATATGAAATCCCAAAACAATCCTGAGTAATAAAAACTTTGCTGGAGTTATCACCATACCAGACCTTAAACTATACTATAAAGCCACAGTAATAAAAACAGCATGGTGCTGTCTCCAAAATAGAGACATAGGTCAATGGGTAAGAATTGAAGACTCAGACATAAACTTATACACATAAAGTCAACTGATTTTTAACATAATGGCCCAGATAAACCATTACAAAAAGGACAGAATTTTCAAGAAATGGTGCTGGGCAAATTGAGTATCTACATGCAAAAGAATGAAACTTTTTTTGTTTTCTTGAATGAAAATCAATTCCAAATGGATCAAAGACCTCAATGTTACAACAGAGGCTACAAAACTCCTTGAAGAAAAATCAGGGAATACCCTTGAATCATTGACCTCAGCCAGCATTTCCTCAACAGGACTTCAAAGGCACATAGAATAAGTTCAATACTAAATAAGTGGGACTATATGAAATTAAATAGCTTTTGCTCTGCAAAAGAAACTGTTAATTGAGCAAAAGGGCAAACTACATAATGGGAGAGCATTTTTCACTAACCACATGTCTGAGATTAATTCTGAGGACTCATATCGAGAGACACATCCTAAAAAATGTTCTAAATGCAAATTAAAACCATCCGGAAATATGGTCCAAAACACAAATAACAGCAAATGCTGGCATGGATGTGGGGACAAGAGAACCCTCATACCTTGCTGGTGGAACTGTAAACTCATACAACCCCTTTGGAGATCATTTGGAAGTTCCTAAAAAAAGGTAAAAATTGAAATTGTATATGACCTAGATATACCACCTCTGAGAATATTCCCAAAGAAAACTGTATCTTGCAATATTGCCACATGTATAACTATGTCCATAGCAGCCCTTTCCACAACTGCAAAAAAATGCAACCAATTTAGATGTCTAACAGGGGACGAATGATTAATGAAAATGTGGTACAAATATACATGGAATACTATTCAGCTGTCAGGAAAGGTGAACTAATGAAATTTCCCAGTAAGTGGGTGGAAGTGGAAGAAATCATACTGAGTGAAATATCCCAGAGCAGGAGGACAGACTCTGTATGTTCTCCCTTATAAGTGGACCCTAGCATTAAATTTTCAGTTTGATGCAATCAAACAGAAACTCTTACAACATCCACAAATGCAAAAGAACACAAGCCAGGGGGTGCTCCAAAAGAGCAGAAACAAAAGAATATAGGTAAACAGTTAAAAAAAGGCTTTCATATAAGAAAAGTTTAAAAGGAGAGGAAAGAACAGGAATATAAGACAGTAAAGAGTAAGGTTAGCCTCCAGGTAATCACTGGCTTATTAGCCCCTTCATTCTTCCCCTCAATGACAGGGAACACATGCCCAACGCTGTAAAGCAATCTAAACAACAGTGGACTGGGAGAAAACTGACACTAGACAGGACCAGATGCCTCAATACTAAGCAAACATGGGACTCTAAACTTCCATCTGAACACCTTTCATATTGTCTTTAGATAAGAAAGCTTTCAGCACCCAAACAAAACACAACCTAGTTGCAATGGAAGAATAGTGAACAGAGAAGAGCAACTAAGCAGGATGCAGAGTACCAGCACAGATTAGTAAAGAACTCAGGAGAAATAATTGCATGCAGCGGGAACCTTAGGGGCTAGGGCTAGACAGTTTAAATGGAGTGTTCCTATCAGTGGGTCTACCCAAGGAAGGACCACTTAATCTGTCACAGAGGTCTGAGTTCTTAGTAGACCAGAGAATCCAAAGGGAACCACAGAAGCAGGCAGACAGGAGAGTGAGAGGGAATGGGATGGATTGATAAAGGGAGGGAAGGATGGAAAAAGAAAAAGGGAGGAAGAGATAGGAGAACATGGGAGGTAAGGGACAATCACTCATTATGTTTATAAAACTAGAAAAAAAAAGATGAAGAAAAAAAGATCAACAATCGATAAGTAGGATCTCACAAAATTAAAAAGCTTCTATTCCACTAAAGAAATTACTAATTGTGCAAAAAGCAACCCATAAAATGGAAGAAAATATTCACCAGCCATAAATGTATCTGATAGAGGATTAGTAGCCAGAGTACATAATGAACTCAAAAAATTAAACATCAACAAAGCATAACTAAATTAAAAAATGGAACTCAGAACTAAAAAGCAACTTTTCACCAGACAAAATTCAAATGCATTAATAATTATCTTAAAACATGTTTAACTTCCTAAGCAATCAGGGCAATGCAAATTAAAGCCATTCTGAGATACAATCTTATGTCAATCAGAAAGGCCAAGATAAAAAACATAAATAACAAATGCAGGCAAACATTAACGGCTATATGCTCTCATCACAAAATGATAATTATGTGAGCTAATATGTTAACTAGTTAAATCTATTCCACATTGTGTATGATGAACTTTAAAAAGCATATTGTACAAGATAAAATCAATGTTTCAGATCAATATAAATGCAAATAAATAAAAAAATTTAAGAAAAGATAATGTGACTTCAAGGTTCCTAAATGACAGATAAGTTTACCTCTGCTTAAAGCTGAATATCCCAAACAAAAACTTCTATTTAATCGCAAATGAATTATAGAATGTTAAATATTATTTTAAAAACTTTATTTATTCATTCACGTAGTGTGTGTGTGTGTGTGTGTGTGTGTGTGTGTGTGCACACGCGTGTGTGTTTGTGTGTGTATGTGTGTATGTTTATCAGAGGATTGTATGTTTACCAGAGGATTCTGTGTGTCCCTGTGGAGGAACAAGGGAGACTTTGGGAATCATCCTGGATTGTTTCTACCTCCTTCCTGCTTCACTCTGGGATTTCCCAGGTACTGCCCACTAGGGCCACCACCATTTCCTCTTGGTATTTTTTACATGGAACCTGGGATCTGAAATCAGGACCTTCTACTTGTGAGGTAGAGTGTTAGCCCCTAGAATGTTAAAATATTTTTAAAAATTCACAAATTTATCCTCATGGACAAAAAAAATATTGTCATATTTAACAATAGTTTGATTTGCATATATTAATTTGTACTTTTTAACATACACACACACACACACACACACACACACACACACACGGACATCACAGGTTTCTCTGTGGAGGAATAAGGGTGACTTTGGGAATCATTGTGGATTGCTTCTACCTCCTTTTTCCTTTGCTCTGGGATTTATCAGGCTCTGCCCATCAGGACCAGAAGTGCCATTTTTACATAGGACCTGGGATCTGAACCCAAGACCTTCTATATGGAAGACAGATTCTTAACCCCTGAACCATCTCTCCAGCCCCCAAACTGATTTCTAAAAAAATTCCCTTATTTTGTTTTTGTTTGGAATTTTATTAATTATTAATTTTCTATTTTTACAAACATATTGAGTATTTATTTCAGATTCTCTCCCACCCCCTTCCTGCCATCGCCTCCCTTCCCCTCAGCATTCCCTCCAACATCCTCCCACTGTTACTCCTGTATGCTTCTATGAGCCCCAAGGTTCTCTCTGGCTGTCTATTCCTGTGGGGGCTCAGGCTTCTGGTATATCAAGTTACCTCTCTTTAGGCGACCTCACTGATATATTCATTTCCCTTCACTCATCCAGCTGCAGACCCAAAGGTTTCTACTGTAGATTCCTATTCTATGGGTATAATAACAGCTACCTACAGAGTACTTTGATGTACTGCCTTCCTACCTATAGGTTTATTGGCTGGCTTCCCTATTGATTTATTTCCTTCCTCCTTTTTAGGTTCTTGTTCTTATTTACAGTATCAGGGATGTGTATCATTCTGACAAGTGGGTTTGGATCCGATCAGAAAGCTGTTGGTTGTCTCCTTGATACTCATGCCATTATTACACTGGTGGTCACCGATTGCCAAGATGATTTATATTGCAACTTACAGATCTTATGCTATTGATGGGGCTGGTGATTAATTCTCTCCCCCAGCACCTTTTACACTATTCCTTGGTACTGTGTAAGCTTTCCAGTAAGGAGAAAGTCCTCAGACCAGTTCCAGTTGGTATGTTTTGCCCATGTACTATGATCCATTTGTGTTGCATCTTCAGTAATAGGGTCTTACTGTCAATTTTTGGAGAACAACCAGGAGCAATGGCAAAAGCCTATAAACCAGGAAGTGCCACATTCTAGTATAATTTTGTCCCTGGGTTCTAAGTGGATCAGCTGAAGTTTTTTTTTTTTTTTTCCACCTATTTTCCTCACTCTATGCTCCCCTGCATAGGGACTGCTCATTCTTGTTCATTTCTTTAACAGATATGATATATATATATATTTTTGCCTATTATTAGCATAGGATATTCCTTTGGGGTTACTTCCTACAATTCTTGGGTTTTTCTGTATTCCCTCTGTCCTCTTATCTCCCATTTCCCTCTTATTTGCCATCCCCTAATTCCCCAGTATGTGTTTTTCCCAATTATTCCTTCCCTCATCCTTGTTCTGAGATCCTTAATCTCCCCTTTAAAAAGTTTTACCCTAACCATACCTTCCCACTCATAGGTCTTTTTTGAATTTTCTGGCTCTTACAGTGCTTTCAATCCAAATACATTGACATGGATATCAATTCAATCATCCACACGTAAGACAGAACATGGGATTATTGCCTGTTTTTTTAAGTTGGATTATTGGGATTCTGTGAGTTCACTATAGGTTTTGAATATTAACTTTTTGAACAATTTGCAATTTTTCCTATTTTGTAGGTTGCTTATTTACTTTGTTGTACAGACATCTTCTGGTTTGATGTGACACTATCTGTGTAATTTTATTTTTGTTGTCTATGCTGTGTGTGTGTGTCTGTGTGTGAGAATGTATATGTATGAAGGCACACATGTGAGTTGGTGTATGTGTGAAGGTCATAGGACAATCACTGGTAATTGTTTCTTACCTTCTCACCCTGTTTGAGACTGGCTCTTTTCAGAGCTGCATAAGCCATGCTGCCTGGCCTATGAACTTCTGGAGATTTTTTGGTCTCCATTTCATATTTCCCATAAGTGCACAGTGATTGTAGGTGCTTTAAATACTGCATCCAGCATTTATGTGGGGTCTGGTGATCTGTTCCTCATGCTTGCATGGTAAATGCTCTATCATGCACATGCCTGTGCTTTTTAGGTATTTAAAAAAATCTAGTACTGGCCAGCATGAAGAAGCATTTGTAGATTTTTCTATAGTATTTCATAATTTTATTCATTCTATTTAAATCTTTAACCATTTCAAATAAAAATGAAGTTACTTTTCTAGTAAAATTTAAGTAAAAATCAGCTGCTGCTTTAAAGATATTATTGCTGAGAGGGTGCAAACATTTAGGAATACTTAATACAATCTCTGCACACACAATCAGATTTAAAGAATCACTATGCTCTAATAAGATGTCTTAAGGTTTCTTTGTAAATTTGATATATATGATCTTTTATTGTGTTTATATATTATTTTATTGTGTTTATATATAGCTCACATTCAGACACAAAGGGAATGGTAGCAATATATGTAGACGTTTTATGGGATCATATATAGCGTCTAAGGAAATTCCATTTAGCTTGAGACTCATTTCTCACTGGAATGCAGCTCAAATATAGCAACAACAAAAAAATGTATGCACAGAATACTCAAATTGGCGAGTAGAAGGGAAATTCTGAAAATCCCAAAATAAAGCATAATGTAATTTAAAGATCTATTAATGAAAATCAAAATCAGTTGAAATTAAATAAGAAAAATCTGAGACTAATTATTAACAGGAGAACTTTGGACCCACTGACAAAATGTTTGGTGTGTAGTGGTTTATAAATAATAATGTAAGAAAATGGTCTGATAATATTTAAGTCAAAACATTTCATATGAATATGTGCACCTGGTCTTTTACCTGAGAAACCGGACAATGTGGTGACTCTAGGTCAGCATTCCCGGCCGGCCACAGCTATGTGGAGCAGAGCAGTGGCTGCTCCTCCGGGAGGGACTCGGCACTGCAGCTCCCGGGGGCAGCTTCTGGCTTCATCCCTCCAGGCCAGCCTCTTTAGGCATTTGGGTTTCCAAGTCCTGGAATAGAAAGGACCTTGAGATAAGGGTCGAGGGACAAGCTGTAGTGTCAACAAGACACACGACAAAACACTTTCATGCAGTGTTGCAGTTTGCCTGCAAGTTCCTGCTAAATCATGACCAAACAGGATAAGGGGGCGGGGGAGGAATTTTATTCTGGTTTATAACTGTCTGTTTATACTTCTTAGTCCAGGTTGGCAGAAGAGTTCATATATCACCAGGGCTGTAGAATGCCAAGCTTTACTATACCAGCTTCACCAGTCTCATTCATCTGCTCAGGGACTAGTCCCGCACACCATGGACTGAGACTTAGACGATCTCCTGCAGGCTTGCTCAGGGCATAACTACAATTCTTTACAAATGTGTCCAGAGCACTAGCCTTCAGTTTTCAAGCTGACGTCTGTATCTATTACACTTGGCATGTAACTTATGCTTCAGGTTCTTCTAGAGGATGGAGGGTGAGCAGGTTTGTCATGCACCATCAGCATGCCTTAAGAGTGACATTAAGACAGTTAAAGCTGCAACACACAGTTGACTTTCTTCTCATTCATAAACCTGAGTTATCCCTGAGACTGGGATGTCTTGAATTAGTGGGATTCAGAGGTCAAGATAAATTCTAGTCTTCCTCTTTTCTTAGCACCACTGCTGGCAACCCCACGCTACTATTATCTCAGGAGCCCAAAATGAGATCAGAAAATTATGGAACCAAATTATAGATACACAAAACATGGCTGATTTTCCCACTGAATTTGAAAGGTTTTCTCTGAGCAAATGAGAAAAAAAATTCTTCATATGGTCTTTCAGAGGAGTACTTGAGACCTGATCTGATTTTTACTCTGCCTTGTGATAAGGCATTTCCTCAGCCTCAGTCAAATAATCCTTATGGTCCTTTAGTTTATTTTGCTCGTTTTCCATATTCACTGGGCAGCCTTTGGAGTATTCGATTTCATAGATACTGATCTGAGTTAGTGATTTGAATAGCAGATGAAAGATATTTAGTCATAGAAAACAGGCACAAAGTAAACAGACCACCTGGCACAGAAATAGAGTTTCTGTAATCCTCATGGTCTGAATTAGACTAGAGGGCTAGTGTTCTCAAGAATAATGGTAAACTCCATGCCCTGGAGGACAGTTATGCTCAGTGTAACGTTCCACATGCAGGTCTTCTCTGATTGGAGGGCTTCTACTGACTGTCCTCCAACAGCAACTTCACTGGAAAACCAGAAGTGATTAGGGTCAAAGGAAAGCAGGGAAATGTATTGGACAGAATGAATAGTGCCTCTTCTCAGGAAGTAGGTCAGGAGAGACAGAAGCAACAGAAGGTGGTGGAACTGGGGTAAAATGACTGTTTCAGTAATCCTTGTATGCCGAAGGGACTCCAGGTCTTATATCAATGCCAGTAGTTAGCGGCACCTGCTTTGGGTGACACATTGTGATTGTTACTGGAAACTCAAACACATGAACACAGTCCACATCCCACGTGTTGTAGTTAGAAACCGGTGACAACTTGAAAATTGAAGGTTTGAGCCCTGGGCACATTTTTGGAAAATTAGTAGTTAAATTAAGTCCTGAGCAAGCCTGTCTAATTGATGAGGAAGGTCCAGCCCTCATGGGTAAGTGAATAAGGAGGAGGGATCTGATTAAAGAAGTTGACATCCTTTGGTATACTTGGCCAGGCAAGTTGCATGGGACAAGAGAATGATTGAATATGGTGTAACCAGTTTCCTTGGGCCCTGGTATGAGATATTCTGCCAAGCTGGAGTAAGAAATGTAACCTGACAACTGTAAACAAGAATAAAACCCATTGTTGCCCCACTTAAGCTGTTTAATTGGCAACATACCTTAAAAAGTGTAACATTTTTTAATGACCTCACTTCTAGGGAAACACTGAATGGGTAGTGGCTGTGGCAGAGGTAAGAACATCATGTGAAATAAGCACAGAGAATCTCATTTTCAATGATGGGGGTAGCACAGGCTACTTCTAGAGCTGCATGGATGTGAGAGATAAAGAAAAGCAGATTAACCTTCACCGAATTCATGCAAAAGATATTCATTCCAAAAGAGTAATATTTACATTTTGCTTATTAATAATGTTTCTTTCCATTATTAATTGTTATTGTGTAAATTTTTAGCTGGTAACAAAATATAAAGTCTCATTTTTCCAGACCTTCTAACCTTGAGATATGATAAATGATAAAGCATTAATAAACATTTTTCCACAGGAAGCTGTGGATGCCTGCCTGATTCCTGAAATAGAAGATGACTTAATTGCTAGAAAAGCCAATAGTATTATCTGGAAAAAGTCCTACCAAAGAATGACTAAATTCAGTAAGAATAAAATATCAGACAAGAGTGTGTAGAAACAAAAGCCCAAAGGAAAGGTGAAATTTCAACACCTGGGAGATGGAGTATGAAGACCCAAAATCAAGGCCATCCCTGGTTATAAGGTGAACATGAAGCCAGCTTGGGTTACACATGACCTGGATTAAACACACACACACACACACACACACACACACACACACACACACACACACACAAATCCTAAAGAGCAATACTCAGAGAAAGGATGATCAGATAAAGTTGGCCGAGGCTGTTGGACTCTATGAGCCATTATAAAGAAGTTCATGAGTGACAGAAAGAATGTGGCTATGGTGATTTAGCTAAATATGTACATAACATTAGAATTGTATAGCTATCTTTTAGAAATTGTGCCAAAACTTTGTACACATATCTACTAATTTAATTTTTATTACACCCATGTAAGACAGATACTCACATTTATTTTTATTCTTGAGATGAAGAAAGTAGTGTAAGAGAAACCAGTAACTTTAACCTTCCTGCTTCAGTGCTGATAATTAATATCCCCCTTTTTTTCTCGTAGTGTTATCGCTATCTAGTATACTACACATCTTGCTGCTTAATACTGTCTGAATCTTCTGAGATGAAGGTAAGTAGAGGATACAGTGACCATGTAGCAGACAGAAATCCCTGTACTTCTTTTTCACGTCACATGATGCAAGGCATAGAACCTTATGCATTCTGGCATTGGAAATATTTGCTGAGGGGATCATGAGCACAAGGAATCAATAAATAGATCTTGAGACCTTGCCAGGCTCATCACTCAGTCATTGTAAGACAGGGAGCTACATAAGACAGAATACATTCTAAAGAATGCTAGGGACATAAAGAAGGGACATCAGGATAATCACAGCATATGGTGAAAAGTCCTTGCTATTCATTGTTCCATTATTCAATCAGCTAATGATGCATAAAATACTGACTTACCTTCATTATTCCCCCAGTCACAGTATTGGTCTCACCAAACATATTATCACTAACAAGTTATTAGACATGCCAACAGTGTTCAAAACTATGCCTACATGTCATAGTTAAGCACAGGTGTCAACTTGACTCTTGAGGGTTTGAGCTCTGGGCACAGGTGTAGAGAGTTGATGGTTGAGTTAAGCCCAGAGCAAACCTGAAGGAGATTGTCTGGCTGCTGGGGAAGACCCAGCCCATGGTGGGTGGGATTAGGCCCTGGATAAATCACAGAGAGCTGATTGAGAGAGTTGGCATCCTTCTGTATACTTGGCCAGACATGCTGGTCTGGCAAGTAAGGATTGTCCATCTCTCAGCCGTTATGGTGGCCAGTTCCCTCGGCCCTGGTGTTGGTGTGTGCTCTCCCGTCAAGCTGGACTATGAACTGTAACCGGACTTTCGTAAGAAAGTAAACTCCTTGTTCCCTTAAGCTGTGTTCTGGTCATTTATCAGCAACCATGCAGGCGGAATGCAACAGAATTTGGTACCCAGGAAGTGGGGTGTTGCTGATAAAAATCTGACTATGTGGATTTTGTGGCTTTTGAACGGTTCTGCTGGACAAAGTTGGAAATTCTTGAAAATTTTCACTTTGTGGATTTACAAATACCGTTCTTCAGCGTTTAGTGGGCCAATTGCTGAGAAACATTGTTTGGGGCCAATTTGTGATGAGGGAAACAAGGACTTTGGTAAAACTGAATATAAGGACGATGGACTGGTTTGCGTGACAGAGGAGAGCTGTGCTGGCAGCCTTGGAAGATTTGGATGTGCAAAGGGCAGGCAGCAGAATATCAGCTGCTGTTGGACAAATGAATATCAGTGAAGGAAAACCTAGTGACTTGCACTGAGACGGTGGAGAACGTGGAAACCACTGTATGGCAAGTTCGTGGTTTGGAAGCTCAGATTCCTTCAGGGGGCAAAAGCCCAAGTTAAAGCTGTTTCTTGCCCTTTGCAAGTTTGGTTGCCTAGAAGAGAGGCTTTTCCAGCGTCAGCGCATTGAAGTTGGTGCAGCTGTGGCTCCAGTGGACTAAACTGCGTTTCAACCTCGCTTCAGAATCTGGCAGCGTCCCTCAGGTGATACTGGTTTGGGCGAACTACTGAGGGGTTCATGGAAAGCAGCAAAAGCTTGGCACCGAGTGGCAGGCGTAGAGTTCCTGCAAGAGATGGTGAAGCTTAAAGCTGCAGAGGAGAACCCAGAATTGTGTTTGAGATGCCAGAACTGTGGGACTGCTTCTGAGGACGACTGCGAGTGGAGATTCAGCCTGGTTCAGAGGAACTCCGCTTTTACAACATTAAGCTGCAAACAGGGACTGGGAATGCCTCGAATCTTTGAGCTGCCTTGACTACGTGATGAGCAGCAGAAGATGGACACTGAAGTACAGGATGTGGTGATTTGCTGGACTTTGATCTTTTTAATGTTTTCTTATTGTTTTAAGATCCTTCTGTTTTAATGTTTTATCTGTTTTAAAGTATTTAATTTATTCTGAAGAAACTTTGAACTTTTAAAATATTGGAACTGAAGTTTTAATGAGGGAACATTTTAAATTTGTCCATGGAATGTATTTATATTTTAACATCTGTGGGGACAAGGAAAGGTTACAGTTTAAAAGTGATATTGTTTTTGTGTCAAGTTGACAAGGGGTGGAATGTCATAGTTAAGCACAGGTGTCAACTTGACTCTTGAGGGTTTGAGCTCTGGGCACAGGTGTAGAGAGTTGATGGTTGAGTTAATTAAACCCAGAGCAAACCTGAAGGAGATTGTCTGGCTGCTGGGGAAGACCCAGCCCATGGTGGGTGGGATTAGGCCCTGGATAAATCACAGAGAGCTGATTGAGAGAGTTGGCATCCTTCTGTATACTTGGCCAGACATGCTGGTCTGGCAAGTAAGGATTGTCCATCTCTCAGCCGTTATGGTGGCCAGTTCCCTCGGCCCTGGTGTTGGTGTGTGCTCTCCCGTCAAGCTGGACTATGAACTGTAACCGGACTTTCGTAAGAAAGTAAACTCCTTGTTCCCTTAAGCTGTGTTCTGGTCATTTATCAGCAACTATGCAGGCGGACTGCAACACTACATATGTGGTGTTATTTTGGGCAGAGAAAGATTTTCCGCATTTTCTCGATTTTCCAAGCTATTTTCTAAGTTGCTGAGAGTGATTTGCTCAATAATGTCATTCTATGGTCTGCTTACAAATATGTCACACCACTGCCTACACTCTATTTTAATGCACATACATTTCTAGTTTCCTTTGCTTTTGTGTTTTTTGGTAGCCAAATACATTATCAGATTCATGGCATGAAAAAATGTGCTTTAAGTTGAATTCATTCTTTCCTCACCTCCCAAAATGCTAAATAACATTTTACTACCATAAAATATAACCATACATTGAAAAGGTCTCATTGCTAATATGTTAAAACAGAGTAGCATACAAACACATGCAAGGTGGCTAATAGTAGTATGTATTCAATCAAAACTGAATAGAGACTATGCAGAATCTACTTTTTTATTTTATTTCAGCACAATTTCCAGATTGAAGAGACGTCCCCTGCGTCTAGAAGAGTGCTAGGCATACAGAAATCACTTGCTTAATGAATTATTGAATACTTAGAAACAGACCATGCCATGAAATGCTAAATGACATGGCATAAACTAGATGAAATAGAGGAAGTAATAATGTAACAAATCAAAGAAATAGTGGTTAACTCAGGGTTAGAAAGTTTAGTATGTATAATTTCCTAGCTATATAACTGACAAGACATTTAAACTGTGCTTTAGTTTCTTAATTTGCAAAATTAATAGATTTGGACCAGATCAGTAGTTTCTAATTATTGTATCAATTGCCTCTACAGTCAAGTGAAATCTGAAGAACTTGGATTATGTGAAATAGGAAAAGTTCTTTGTTAATAAAAAATTTCATTTAATGACTTAATTATATTGGTTATTTAAATACATCAATAAGAATGATTCCTTCTAACTAATACACTGTACACAATCAAGGAATACTGGTGACTATTGCAGTTCTAAATCATCTTCAGTAACAAATTAATTCTATATTTTGCTTTGACTTTACAACAATGGCACAATTCTGATTATCACAGGTAACCTTTTTGTAAATGGCAACAATTTTTAAAAATAACCAATTTGGCAATTTATGCTATTAAAATGGTCTAGAAGCTCAAATGAGAGGAAAACCTTGTTCTGAGACTGAATGATGATATCTAGTAATTACTTGAGTTCCTGCTCATGAATATAGAAAACGTTAGCACTTCCTTATACTTAAACTAAGCAACAATACTTTCTTTAATGTGATTTTTCACATTATCTTGTTGTAACACTTTCAGGACTGGTATGCACATGTGACAGGCAGATGCCCGCCCATCTTGGCAATAATTAGTCCTTATGATACACATACATAGTAGCAGGATTCTTGCTCAGTTTGGTTTGGATGGCGATGTTGGGCTTAAGCTCTTAAGCAAAATATAAACTTGAAAACAAAACAAGTACCATAGGAGGTTCAAATATCTACATGAAAATTGGTGGGGGAAGTTTTACATAGCTACAGAACAGTGGGCATTTGCCACAAGTCCATAAAAATATAAACTAGCAACATAGCTACTTCTATGATTTCTAGCAACATAGCTACTTCTATGATTTCTAATGTGTCATACTTTAAGTTAAAACACTACTGAGCATGCACGTTATTTTTTATTACAGTTTTGAGTTATCTAATCCATAATCTATGTTTGTAGTATTTATATGTTTGCGTACATGTATTTCATGGCACTGAGGTCAGAGGACAGTCTGGGTGTTGTTCCTCCCGTCTACGTGTGAAGCAGGGTCTCAGTCACTACTGAATGTGTCAGGTAAGCTGGCCTGCAAATTTCCGTGATCTCCTGTTTCTGTGTCCTACTTTGTCAAAGGTGTGCTTCGATTAGGGATGTACAAGAATGCATCTGTTTTTTATGTGGGCTCTGGGAATACAAACTCTGGTCTTATGCTTGTACCAGAAGTTCTTTATCCACTGAGCCAATCTCCAGCCCTCTAATATATTTTAAAAATCTGAAAGCCATGACTAACATTTGGAAAACTCTAAGAATCCTCTGAACTGCATATTCTTTCTAGTCCCATTATTTCTATGTGAGCTAGAAAAGGAAACAGTTTTTATGAAAATGACTTCATAAATTTTAATTCAATCTTGTATATGTTTACTGAGATTTGATAGCCACAGGCTAGGTAACAACCTAATCTGACAGAAGAAGAGAACTTGACTTTGAGAATGTCAGGAAATACAGCTTTTAAAAAACAGGCAATGTTCCCAACACAAGGTAAATCTGTGCGCACCGAAGCTGAAAGCAGTTTTGCTGTCACAAACCACACTGCTACCAACATGAGCATTGCTCGTGTATAGATACCTTGCAAAAGCAATTTCATTCTTTTTTATTTTATTTATTTATTTTTCCCCAGTCATACAAGCTTAATAGGTACCCCTGTCCCCTCTCTCCCTCCACCGCTCCCCAGTCCCCCTTGCACCCTCCTCAACTTTTCCCCTTTTTCCAGTGTGTCTCTCCCTTCCTCCCCTCACATTCCCTGGAGCATCGTTTTGTGTGAATGCCAAACTTCCTACTGAGTCCTCCACTCTAGTGAGGTGTAAGGACTCAGTGGCATTGCCCAGAGCCCTTTCTTAGGCTCCCCTTTAGTATGGGAATACTATTATGACCGTTAATCTCTTGCCTCTAAGGATCCTAGTGCCTGTGATCCATGCTGGACTTTGGGGGGTCGTTGACAAGGCAATTTCATTCTTATGCAGTTATTTTCTGAAGACATTTGTCAGATGTAAAATAAATGTACAGTGATGTTGTTTTTATTTACAACGTGATAGTGATACAAAGTACAGAAGACTTTCTTAACTGACCTCTACCGGCACTGGATCAATCAAAACCTCGTTTCTGCTGAAAAACAGATGGATGTGTAGCTCTGCTCAACCACATGGATGACCCCCTCCCCAAGTCAGTTGTGCTGTGACTCAATCATATTTTTGCTCCAACTTGAAAATTTAGTAAAACACTTCGTAAGTTGACAAATAAAACTGCTAAAAGTGGATGAACATATTTATGAAAATGAAGTTGAAAGAAAAGTTTAAGACCAGCCTCTTGAGAACTAAAGAAGAATGAGATGTAGTCCCCCATTAGGGACATCTAGGGTGATTCCATTTCTTTGCTATTGCAACCAGAGCGGCAAAAACATGGATGTACCTGTGTCTCTGTAGTAAGATATAGCATTCTTTGTAAATGTTCTCAAGAGTGGATATAGCTGGGTTATCGGTAGTTCCATTTTTAACTTTTTAAAGGAACCTTTACACTGATTCATTGCATTCCACCAACAATGAACAAGGGATCCTTGCTCCCTGCATACTCATCAGCATTTACTATTGTTTGTATTTTGGATTTTATCTTAGGGTGGTTTTAACTTGCATTTCCTTAATGGTTAGGGAGGTAGAACATTTTAAAAAGATATTTGTTAGACATTGGAATTTCATTTTGTGAGATGTTTCTTTTTAGTTCTAAGGTTTATTTTTTAATTGAGTTGTTAACTTCTTTGATATTTAATTTTTTGAGTTCTTTTATACTCTGGATATCAGTCCTTTGTCAGACATGTGGTTGGGATGATTTTTCTCTTATTCCACGGATTGCCAACAGGAATATCTTCTGTTGAAGAGAGAGTTTTCAATTTTGGGAAATCCCACTTGTTGAGTGTTGGTCTTATTTCTTGTGTATTTGGAGTTTTATTCCAGAAAATGCTGGACTAGGCCAATAAGTGCACTCCCTACATTTTTTTCAGGAGCTTTATAGTCTTGGGTGTAATATTGAGGTCTTTGATCCATACGGAGTTAAGTTTTGTGCAAGGTGACAGATAAGGGTTCAGTTTTATTCTTTTTATTATTATTATTATTTATTCAACTGTGTGCATGTGTGTGTGTGTGTGTGTGTGTCTGTGTATATGTAGAACCACGGACGAATTCGCAAACCACCATGGACGCCTCCACCTCCTTCTGCCCCGGGATTCACAGGCTCCGCCCTACCAGGACCAGAAGCGCAGGCCGCCCCCGCTTCCGCCTGGCGTCTATACGTGGGATCTGGGATCTGAACTCAGGACCTTCCACCTGCAAGGCGGAGGCTTAACCCATGAGCCACCTCTCCAGCCCCCAGTTTTATTCTTCTATATGTATATTCCCGCACCATTTGTTGAAGATGCTGTCCTTTTTCCATTTTTTTTTTTTTTTTGGCGCAAATGTAAAAAAATCAGTTGACTATAGGTGTGTGAGCTTATATCTTAGTCTGCAATTCTAATCCATTGATAAATATCTCTGTTTTGGAGCCAGTACTATGCTGTTTTTGTTACTATAGTTTTGTAGTATAATTTAAGGTCCTGTATAGTAATACTTCCTGTAGAATTTTTACTACTCAGTATTGTTTTTGGTAAATGTTTCCATATGAATTTTGAGGTCTTTTTTGTCAATTTCTGTGAATAGTTGTGCTGGAATTTTGATCGGTATTGCATTGAATCTGGTAGGATGATCATTTTTACAATGACAGTTCTACCAATCCAGGAACATGGGAAGTCTTTCCATCTTCTGCTGTCTTCTGTAATCTAGTTCTTTAGTGTTTTAAATTTTTAATTGTATAAGACTTTCTATCATTGGATAGAGGCTTATTACAAGTTTTTTTTTTGAGCTATAGTAAATGGAATTGTTTCTCTCAGGACTTTCTCACTTTGTTCATCCTTGGTGTACAGGAAAGTCACTGATATTTGGACATTAATATTACAGACTGCCACTCCACTGAATGTATTTATTAGACTGGATAAGGAAAATGTAGTAATATACACAATGGAATGCTATTCATCTGTTAAAAAATGAATTAATGAAATTTACTGGTAAGTGGATGGAGCTGTAAGAAAATTATATTCAGCAGACATAGAAAAACAGATACCACAGATTATTCCTTGTAAATGGATCCTAGTTTGAATCTTCAGAATGATACACTTAAAGAGGAACTTCCCTAACACCCACAATCTACAAAGGAATGTAAATGGGGGAAGGGGCTGGGAGGAAGAGGATCCCAAAAGAGTCAAAGCAAAACCAAAAACAAACAAATAAATAGATGAATACGACAATTAAGGAGGAAAAGTCTTAAAGGAAAGGCAAGAAAGGGATAGGGCTTAGGAAGGGGTAGAGGAACAAGGCAAAGAAACAGGCAAGTGATGGGGGTGGGCAGGGGAGGAAATAAGGAGAGAAGGCTGGGAAGCAATCAACAGCCTCACCCAGCTATAACTCAGCAAGCTACAATAACTCTGCTAAGAAGAATTGAGTGGAGCAACAGTGGTATGTATGACCCATGGGCAAATCAATCTCTGAATGGGCTCTAAATCTCCCCTGCCTCTCTGTTGTCAGGGAACACAAACCTGATACTGTAAATCTGTCCAAAATAACAGTGGTTGGGGAGAAAACAGACACTAGACAGGAACAGATATTTTAGTGTTAAGTATAAATACTTGATAGTAAACTACCATCTAAACACTTCATATATCCTTGGATAAGAAAAGCTCTCAGCACTCAACCAAGAAGCATCCTTTTGCAGTGGAAAAATAGTGAGGCAGAAAATCACAGCTGGCCAGAGTTCAGAGTATTCATGACCTTGGAATGCTCAGCTGTAATCAGACCATCAAAATCTTTCCTCATTCTAAGACTTAGGGAACCCTGTGGAAGAGAGAGGGTATGACTGTAAGACACTTAAGGTGGGGACGTGCGCTGCCAGCAAAGACACTCCAGTTACTACACACCTGCTGCACCTAGGAGCTCACTGCAGTCAGATCTACACTACACAATGGCTGACATCTCACCATTCTCCCATGAACCAGAGAGGATATCTCAGGAGGAACAACTACTCATAACAGGATTCCAGCAGAGATATCTCAGCTGAAACAATTACACTCAGAAAAAAATCTCTGGGGCAGATGCTGGAAAAAAGATAGGGAACTTTCCTACTTGTGAGTTTGCCCATTGAAGGGTCACTTACACTACCACAGAAATCTGGTTCCTTACTAGCATAGGTGCCCTGAGGCGCACATGCAGAGGGACAGGAGAATGGAAGGAAACGACTGGAAGAGAGATGGGCTAAGAAGTAAATTTATTTTATTTTTATATGAAAAATTCTCAGTAGAAATTAAAAATGAGAAAAAAGAACCTAGAGAAATTTTTGGTGTTACTTTATTGGTGTGAGAACAATTGATACTAATTTTTGTACTTCACAGTAGCTTGTGAAGCCATGCCTGTCTTGTCACCCACACCGAGTGCTCTCAGGACAGTTAGCCCATGTCTTCCTGTTGCCTTGACCTAAAGCCTTGACCTAAAGCCTTTTGACTTAAAAGCTACTTATACACATAACAGAATGATCATTACTTATGATCATTTGTTAATTTATTTATGTTTAGCATGAACACACACACACACACGCACACACACACACACACTCATGGTTCTCTCTTTCTGCCATGTGGACCCTAGGGACAGAACTCAGGTCCTGAATCTTGGCAGCAAGTGCCTTTACCTGTGAGCCACCTTGACAGAACCTAGTTATGAGCATTTAAAATAATTCTCTTTTAAAAATCAATCCTTTCTAATAATGGATCAACAATTA
Organism: Typhlomys cinereus; assembly: GCA_023101885.1. Lineage (NCBI taxonomy): Eukaryota > Metazoa > Chordata > Mammalia > Rodentia > Platacanthomyidae > Typhlomys > Typhlomys cinereus. The sequence continues at coordinate 1,617,523 of JALPQD010000157.1, read as the reverse complement.
GTTCCTAATATGTCACCTGATTAAATTGTCACCTCATTGAATACCATGTTCAATGTTGTCCTTTGTTCAACAAATTAAAAATAGCCAATAATCTATACGTAGTATTGAAAGTCAATCTGAGTTGTGTGATTACAAATTTACAATATAATCCAAAATGTTAATTTATGTGGTAGAACACTACTTATCAGATAAGAAAATAGTATGGAGAGAGTTGGAGATTCTTGTGTGTTGAGTATAAGCACAGGAAATGAGAAAACAAAGAGATCATTTGACATTTTCAATTTAATTTCAAATTTTCCAAAAAAAACAAAAACAAAAACAAATATACAGAGGAAGGCAGGGAAGGAGGATGATAAAGCAAACGTGGCAAAGTATGAATTATTGTTGAATTTGCAAGAGGGCTGTGTCCTGCTATGACTTCTAAGTATGTTTTCATTATATCAAAAGAAAAAGTTTTAGATATGTAGCAAAATGAACAAAGGTAAAACAGAACCAAGGTTTTGGAGTTGACATGGCAAAAGAGAAGACGGCAATAAAACGTGAGACCTGGCGACTGAAATACGTATAACGGAATGTCAATGTCAATGAAGAGCTGCACAAAGGTAATGTGTAGAACAAGTATATGTGGAAAAAGGAGAGAAACTGTGGGCAGTTAAACAGGAGAAGTAATCCGACATAACAGAGTTAAGATGTTAGGGGGCTAATATGAATCCATGAAAAATAAAACACAAAATGATTAAGTGCTTATATAAATGAAGGAGAAAGAAAATAATTGTATATCAAGTCAGGAAAGGTGTCACGAAAAACTATTCTACTATAAAATACTTTCTGCAGACACCTAAGTGTTGGGATAAATATGCCTTTAAGTTGGGGAAGGAGGGATTAATAGAAACTGGGGGAAAGAATTCAAATTCATGAATGAATGAAGCAAGACCAAATTTGGATGGAGGCAAGTAAGGAAAAATAAAACCCTCTGGGAAACTAGCAGAAATGAGTGTTTATGAAGAATTGGTTTGTCTTGTGGCTCTTACATGAGATATAATATAAACAAAGAGAAGAGATGGTTTGTGTTTGAAGTTATACGTATTTACCTGGAAATTCCAAGATGAAAAATTAGAACCGATAAGGAAGATCGTTTTAGGTTGGCTAGATATAACAATAACAGAAAATGTAGGGGAAAATCGCCCTATTCAATATTAAAATGCATTGAAGTTGTAGTGTTATGGAGAAATAGGCAAATAGCATAATAGAAGAGTACAGTCATAAATAAACATAAAATATATGCAAATTTGCAGAAGTTAGTGAGAAAAAAAGACCAATTTGTAAATAGTGTTGAATGAGTGGAAACACACATGCAGAAAGAAACACAAATTATTTCCTTTAAGTTGTGTAATTCACAAAATGTATTTCAGATGATTCATGCCTAAATCAGACATGAAAAGTAAACAAACTAAAACATATATATATATATTAAGAAATTATCAAAGCATGTTCATTTTTGCTATATTATGAAGGACTTCTAAAAGAAACTTAAAAAGCAAATGTAACAATGAAAAAGATGGGTAAATTTGGTCACAGAAAAATTTACTGTTCAGCAAAAGAACAATAAAAAAAACCTTTAAAATCAATTGTCAGCTTTGGGGGAAAGATCTGCAATATAGGTGAGTCAGAGTGTTATTATCTAGAATGTGTAAGAAACACCTCCAAATCAACAAGAAAAAGATCCATGATCCTTATCATCAAAGACTGAGAAAATAAATGTAGAAAATCCAGTAAGTAAAAAGCAACAATCCTCAATCTTAGTAGCAATCAGAAAATATAAGTAAGGTGGGGCTGCGAGAGATGTGTCAGAGGGTGAAAGTGCTTGTCAGCAGGATGACCTGAGTTTGATCCTGGGAACTGGAAAGTCACATGCTCTGCTGATGCTGGCATTCCTGCTGTCACAGGAGAAGCAGCAGGAAGACATGGGCTAACTGTCCTGAGAGCACTTGGTGTGGGTGACAAGACAGGCATGGCTTCACAAGGTGAAAGGTAAGAGCTGATACCCAGAAGCTGATCTCTGTATTTGTTCCATTTTTTTTCCACTGCTGAGCAAATAAATAACTAGAGCAAACAACTTAGGAGAACAATAGATTTGTTCTTGCTTACAGTTTCTGGTCAAAGTTCACCAGTATGCCAGGAGAGTTCATAACAACAAGGAACTGAAGGAACTGGCCAAACCACATCCAAGAAAGAGCTGAGAGGACATACTACTTCTTTGCAACTATGGCAAGGTACTAAGCAAGTACTATTCATCTTATCTGCCTATCTAAGGAATGGTCCTACTTACCGTGGGTCACCTCATATTAATAGACAATCTCCCACAGATATGTTCAAGGCTTGCCTTTGCTCCCATCTTCATAGACACAGGTATCTTCATAGACATAGATGTCTTCCTAGACACGAGCAAAGGCTCAGCCTTCAATCGTTAGATTGGCATCTACAAATGATTGCTACACCTTCTGACCTTTACACGTGCATCATAAAAGGTGTGTCCTGCACACACACACTCCTCTCTCTCTCTCTCTCACACACACACATTAAAATAAAAATGATATTGTTTTAATCATAAAATCAATAGTCATATGAATTAAAAATATATTCATCCTTTTCTTCAGATCTGTAGAAACAATCAAATATGTGCACAGAGTCAATTGAAATGATAGACTCTGGAGTATTGATCACTAGGTAGAAAAATATGAAGCAGCCTAAATTCCTTTTAAATATGAAATGAGTAGACAAATGTGAAATTCATGCTGTTGAACAGATCAACACCTATAAAAGAGGCAGCTTTATAATAATATAGAAAGATTTCTAAGGTTTTTTTTTTTTTTTCAGGTGAGTTGAAAGACATTTCCTGACTGTGACATTTAAATATCACAGATAAGGTTGTAGTATATTCATGTCTGAAATTTGGTGTTTCTTTTCACATAAAATGCCTAACCTTTCCTCTATTGGAGACCTGGCACAAGTATACTTTCTATGTTATCTTCAGATATGACAATTATGTGTTACTTTAAAAACACTCACTTGAACACATATCATATGTCTAAGTTCTTGAGGACATGCCATATTCCTTTAAAATCTGTGAATGACTTTGGATACTACTGAGAGATTTGCTTAAGTAGCTCAATGCAATTACAGCATTTACAAAGACAAATTTGTGTTTATCTCAGATATTTTCATAGGATGTACATTTACTTAGAAGCAATTTTTAAAATTTTATTTTCATTCTTTTAGAGTGATATACAAAAACAATGAGTTTATGTCATTTCACCCCTTATTATCCAATTCCATCCCCCCTTCCAGTCCAAGACTTCCCTTTAAGTCTTCCTTTCAATTTCACATATTTATGTGAATGTGGCTCCTAAGTTTCATTTGGGTTGCTTTTAATGGCATGTGCCTGGACACTTGTTAGAAGCTAAGTTTCAACACTAGCATCAGGGTATAGGTACATGAAGTCCAATTACTCAAATTAGATAGTATTTTAATAAGTTCACTAGCTTGGGTTTGGATATTTCTGAGCAAAACAAACAAAACCAAACCTTACAGCAGCCATGTGAAGGCTTTTTGAGAACATTTACTTCTTAAAAAATCTCTCATTCTGTAAATGTCCTTGGAATGCTTCGGCCTATAATTCAAAGTTTTCCTGGATGACTTAAAATGCTTACGACGTTGTTTTTTTTCCCAGCAAAGAATGAAAACATGGCAGTGACCTCCATAGCAACAGCAAACGTTTCCCATGCTTCGCTCAGCTGTCAGGTTTGAGTTCTCTGCCCCAGAAGCCCCTGGGAGTCTGAATGAGACTGAGGCCACAACACTGCAGTGGATCCTGAGGTTTTAGGAGCACTGGGAAATACAATGATGCCAATTTTTGATCTCGGAATAAATCAATCTAATGCTCATGAAGAAATTTCCATGGCAACCAATGCAGAATGCAAGGATCAAGATTTCTTTATTCCTAAACACCAGAAGCATTTGAAGATTTTGCTCTTTATTGTAGCTTTTGTCTTAAAGATCAACCAGGATGCATTTTAACATTTTTCTTTTAATAATATTCAAGATGGATACTGATGAGTCACAGCCACCAATCAAGTTGATAATCCTGTCTCTCAAGTCTATCCAGTCAGAGCTACTGAAATAGATTATATAATGTTTGGAAGCGTATATAAATTCCAGCTCATGGCTAAGCAATATTGCTAGCTATTAATTTGCTATTTTTATCAGAAAGATATGCAGAGTAGAATCCAAGAACAGATGTTGACATACAAATCATCTATTAAACACAGCAGGCAACTGCAAAAATATAACTGAAATTTCACACACACACACACACACACACACACACACACACACACACACACAAACCAAAATGGACAAATTATTAAAGAAATTTACCAAATTTATCAAAAGTAATTCTGAAGCTCTCAATCTTCAAATGCAGATATTAAGTTTACTCATTAGCAGCAATAAGCAAATAAATATGATGGTAAGTTTATAATCATTCTATCTTTTTAATTTTTTATTTGCTGACACTTTTGCTTATGAACACAATGCAGTTATGCTATTTTCACTCCTTATACCCAATACCATACCTTGCCATATGTCAATACCATCCCAGTAAAATGATAAACTTTTTACGACTTTAGGAAATTTGCTCTTATCCCTATGTTGAAAATGGACTGGGAAAAATAATCTGTTACAAGTCTTTGTGCCTTTTAGAAACTGATTCTCAGTATTTAATTGACTAGTTACAATGGTTGTACTTGAGGTAATGGACCAATGGTTTCCTGGAAGATTATGAAGTTGGAAAGTACACACAGGCAGCAGCCACACAATTATCTTAGACTTTGGGAAAAAAATAAGGCGTATTTCAAAGCTTTTCAAGTCATGCAAAATATATGGCCAGCATCTATCATGGGGCAGACCAAGAAAGTCTTGAAGTTACTTAAAAAAAAAAAAAAAAGATTCTTTGAATAAGCGAACAGTTTGGGCTCAAAGAAGAAGAAACCAGAAAGTGAAGTGGCTCCATAGTTGTTTTCTTAGTGGCTCAGGTTTAAAGGTCATGTTTCAAAAGTAAAAGGAAGGGTCAGTGAGACGGCTCAGCGGTTAAGGCATTTCAGTTGCTCTTCTCTCTTCCTGGAGTGTCCTTTCCATTCTTAGATCTCTCTTGCTCCTTAGTGTATGTCCCAGGTTAGTAAGGTAGATTACCCAAAGTGTCTTGCTCCATGGATCGGAACAGACTAACACTTTCACATAATCAGCACCAGTATTTTAACTCAAACATACTATTTTCTTCACAGCAGAAATTTCTAACTGAACATCAAGGAATTGGTGTGTCCTTTTCATATTATTTCCAATGCTCAGCATAGCATGTATATGGTACCTGAGAAAATAATCACTGAATGGGAAATGGAAGAATGACAGAAAGAAAAAGAGAAAGTGAAAGACTTGCAAAAATGCTAGAATGAATTTCAAATTCAGGATGAACTGAAGCTTTAGGGAACCTTAAAGAAGTAGGAACTCACTGCAATGAGACTTGACCTTACCAGATCTGCATAATAACTGACATACCAACATTCCCCCATAGACTGTCAAGGAACTTATGAGAGATGGGAAATGTATAATGGAAACCTTGGGGACTAAAACTGGATGAGTAAAGGGAAATGGCCCATCAATGGGATGGCCTAAAGAGAGGCAACTTGCTTGGTATGCCACAAAAGGCCTGAACCTCCACAGGAGTAGACAAGACAGAGGGAACCCTGAGGTCCATAGAAGCAGACAGGGAGGAGGGTGGGAGGGATTGGAGGGAAAACAGGGATAAGTACTTAATATGTAAAACTAGAAAATAATCATAATAAAAAGAATTTGCAAATAACCTGTAATGCTGTTAAAGAAATTATATATATTACATATGAATACACACACACTCATAAATGTAGCTTTTCTACATGAGGGTAAAATTAAAATAGTGATTCTTTGCAATATCTTATATTTGACAATATGTGCTATCACTCCAATGAATATAAATTATGCTGTTTTACTATTTTATACATAGTAAGAATACATATTAAAATGTGTATCAAAGTCATTTAACCTTTATTGTATGAATGGAAATTTGAAATGATAATAAAATTTTAAGTAAAATAAAAAAGAAACTGTTAAATTATAGATAGAAGATAAGCAAAGGAAGTAATTTTATTTGAATGGAAATAAGAAAAATGGATTTTAATTTTGCTTACGACTTCTTTTTAAAAATTTTATTTATTAGGAGGAGATAGAAGGAGAGGAGTCAGGCATATATGTCATGGTGCACGTGTGGAGCCTGTGTGCAGGTCAGAAGTCAGTTCTGCCTTACCATGTGAGCTCTTGGGATAGAATTTAGGCACCTTATCTGCGGAGTCATCTCAGCAGACCTTTGCTTATGATTTTCATATTAAAGAGAATAAACCATTCAATGCTGATGTAAATATGATGAAGAAAACAAGTTAGAGGTGATGTTAACCGGATAAACACAGAATCTATGCCCCCACAAGAGTCAGGTAAAGTATGTGAGTCACACAACTGAAGGTCAGCGACGCCTCAGGATCAGCGTGCAAATGAAATGAGCCATAACGCTCCCTTTTTCTTTTTTTCTCTTTTGCCTTAAGAGCATTTTCAGATTACATGTAGACAGGTTGAACTTAGTTATCATCAGACCCATCAAGTTTAAATGTTTGTGATATATCAGACAGATCAATTATAGGAGAGAAAGCTGAAAAGCTAGTCACACTGTGGAAATGCAGAGATCTACCGAGGATTCAGCAGAATATTGACAAGTGCATGTATAGGCTGAAGAAAGGAGTACATAGGCTCTCCTGCACAGGGTGCCTTCCTGGCTCAGTGGTGGGTTACAGTACACTTGAATGAAATATGGTCTGTCAATGCCTAATGACTCTCAAAAAAAAAAAAAAATCTAAAGCGATTAAACTATTTTTTTTTCAAGTAATTTAAAAATATTTTAGAAGAAAGTTGAAGAATGTTTGAAGGCTTAAGAAATACTCAGGGTTTAACAGGGTTCTAAGATTCCACAATGTCAAGCATCTAATAATACTAACAAAGCACACAAAAAATGCAACAAATGTAATATGTAACGAAAAAATCAACATGGAGTGGATTTGGGGAAATTATAAAGACTGAAGAAAATCAATTTCAAAGATTGCACACTGTATGATTTTGATTTTTTGAGTGAGAGTTCATGCAGCCCAGACTGGCCTTGAATTTCCAGATCAGGGAAGAGCTTCCTTTCATTATATTATAATTAATAGATTAAATGTACAGAATGAAGAAAGTACGTTGAAAGCAGGAGGGAAACACCAGGAAAAATACAAAGGCAGATCCATCAGAATAACAGTAGATTTTGTTCACTGAAAATTTTAAAAGCCATGAGGTCCTGGAAAAATACAAAATAAGTTATGAATGATAACGACTGCTAATTTAGACTAGTATATTCAGCAAAGCTATCTATGATAAATGAAGAAAAAATAATTTTTCTCCATCAGAAAACTAGATCCTTAAGCCAACTATCAAAAGGGAAGAGATAAAAACAAATCATCTACAAAGCCACATAAAATATAAATTATGCAGATATAACAGTTAAGCAAAGAAGAGAAAAAAAACATGGAAATAAAGTAAACACTATAAAACTAACAACATGGACAGAATCAGTACATATGTACTTACAGTAACTTTGAATTAATGGTCTCAGTTGTCCAATCAATAGATTAAAAACTAGTAGGCTAGATCAAATACACAAAACAGTCTATTTGCTACTTGTAAAAAACATGGCTCACCACACCAGAAAGAAGGAGAGAAGGGACCATGTTACAGCAGGGAAAATAGGCCTCCACCAAGGACCCAAATAAGTAATGAGACATCTGATTAAGTTCACAGACTTTTGTTCCTGATCATTTACTACTGAGGGGGAGTGATCTCACCAGAAGAGGAGGGCATATAGTCTGGCAGATAAAAAGTAACAATTTTGCAAATGGGTGATAGACCCCTCCCTCACTGTGGTTTCCCACTTTTATTACATCTACCTTTGAATGTGCTTTTATCACAAGACTCTAACAGCTTTTTGTCTCTGGCCAGGGGGTAACATACAATGCCCACCAGGATGGAGTGAAGGGCATTGCAGGAGCAACAAAACTGCAAAAGAAAATCAACAAACCACAATCCAGAACTTCAGAGACTCTATATCAACCACCTAGAACTAGGCCAGCTTAGTCTCTCCCCATCTTGAAGCTCAGGGAAATTTGCGGAAGAGGGGGCGGTAAGAGTGTAAGAGCATAAGGATGGGAGGAGCAATGATATGTAAGATACTCTATACTAGTTAGGGCTGAAGCAATCATAATTGGACTTTGCATGCCCTGCGCATTGTCCAACACACTGTTGACCTCACAAAGTCTAGCATCTGCTAAAGGCACCAAGATCCTTGGAGGCAAAGAATTGGCAGCCACAGCAGTGTTCCTGTACCTAAGGGGAACACGGGAAAGGGTTCGGCAAAGGCCACTGGGTCCTTGTACGTCATCAGAGAGGAGGGCCCAGAGGAAAATCAATCATGCACAAGAAAGGACTCTCTGGAAATTGGGGTGGGAGGCACTGGGGGATGGGGAGGGAGAGGGGTGGGGAGGGGGAGCAGGGGGTACGGGGGGAGGAGGAGGGAGGGAGGGAACTGGTGTACCTAATAAGTTTGTATGAGCTGAAAAAAAAAAAAAAAAAAAAAAAAAAAACATGGCTCACCACAAAAGACAGTCATTACCTGACAATGAAAGTAGGGAAAAAGGAGCTCAAAGCGCATGGGTCTACAGAACAAGCAAGTGTCAATGATCTAATATCTGACAAAATAGTCTTCAATCCAAAAATAGTGAGAAACATATTTATCCATAACACAGGAGTATCTAATTTCATAAAAAGTAGTAGTAGATGTACAATTACATATTAACCTCAAGAAACTAGTAGTGGTGACTTCAATACTCCACTGTCACCAGAACACTCTAACCAAATCATGTTGACGAAAAGTAAAAAAAAAAAAAGCTGATATAAATTATATCATGGCTCAAGTGAACTTAAGAGATACCTACATAATATTCCATTCAAACAAGCCAGCATACATTTTTCTTAGTAGATCATAGAACTTTGTATAAACTAGATTTTCTGCTACCATGCAGGGCAAGGCTTAACAAATCTATCTGCTCTCGATGGGGTGAGGTTTCAAACCAGCAGCAAGAGAAACCCTAGAGCACACACAAACTCATGGAGATTAAACAACTATTACATAATGAATAGATCCTTGAAAAAAGGAAATAAAAACATCTCAGACCGGAAGAAAAAGAAAATACATCAAAACCCACAGAATACAATGAAAGCAATCCTAATACAGGAAGTTTAAGTAAGACATGAGAGAGAGGTCAAATAACAAAGAATATAACTTGAAGTCCTGGGAAAAGAAAAATAAGCCAAATCCTCAATTAGTAAGTAGATGGAGAGAAATCATTAAGATCAGGGAAGAAATTAGTGATATAGAAACAACAACCCCATCAATATCAGTAAAGAGTTTGTTATTTGAAAAGATAAACAAGATAGAAAAATCCTTAGACAAACCAAAGAGAAAATTAAAATTAAAAATTAAAGATGAAAAGGGAGCTGTCACGACAGATACCAATGAAACTCTGAAAATCATTGTTTTACCTAAAATAATATTCCGTCAAGTTGGAAAAATTTGAAAGAAGTGTATGAATTTCTAAATGTATATGACATACCAAAATTAAACCATGATAAGATAAGCAATGAAATTGAGGGAGCATTTAAAACTCTCCTAATCAAAAAGTATGCAGGACCAGATGTATTCACTGGTAAATTTTATGAGATTTTCAAATGATTAGTAAAGAAAAGGGCATTCTTAAACTCTTTTTACAAAGCTAGTCTTAATTTATACCAAAAGAGAATGAATGCAACAAGAAAATAATAGTTGTCTCTCTGATTAACACACATGTAAAATCCTAACAAACTATTGCAAACATAACCAAAAAATACAGCAAAAAGACCATTCACAATGATTTAGGTTGGCTTTGCTCCACAGATACAAGCATGTTTCAATATATGTGAAGCAATAAGTACTATAAGATATAAAAAATTTTAGTTGTCACCTTCACACTTGAGATGTGACATCTGGGCACATCCATGAAAATTTTATTAGCTAAGGCAGCCCTTTGACCAAGTTTGTAGTGGATTGTTTTAATTGCATAACTGATGTGTGACCCATCCCATAGTAAATGGGACCATTCTCTGGGCAGGTGGATAAAATGAAGAGCTGGTTAGTTTTTTTTTGGCAAGCTAGCAAGATAGAAAATAAGTGTGCATGATTGTTCCTTATCTACTCTACCTTTGCTGTGGATGTAATGAGACCAGTTCTTGTGGTTTCTGCTGGCAACCCTTCCTCCAAGGTGAATCGGCGACTTCAAATTTAAGCTGGAATAAAAATTTCCTTGTTCCCTTAAATGTTTAGATCATGAATTTATTATAGTAATGAAGTTATGAAAGTAGAACAAGACTCAGGAATTACATAATGATCTTTAACAAAACAATTAATGAAAGGACATAGCGTCCTCATTTGCATTTTAGCTGAAATGAAGATCATCATTGCTGGAAGTGAAGACCCCAGTGTTGAAAATAAGAGGCCAAGGATATCTTAACATGGCAAACTACTGCAGAAAGGTGCATGAGCTTTCTAAGTGGGTTCAATTGATTATCGCTAATGCAGGCGGGGCAGGGGGGAGGGTCCTCTGTCTTCTAACAAATATTCATAATGGGTGTTGATTTTTGGACAAATAAAACCATAAAAATTGATCTTTTGATATAGCAAAAAAATGGACATAATAACTACTATTCTTCAGCTTTATCATGTGTTTTTAACCATGTGGTACTAAAAGCACAATCATAATTATTTACTTCCTATATGTATTTTCTTTTATTGCTTACATATTGTTTTATATTGTCCAATTTAAAAAATTGGACATAAAGTTAGTATGTAGACATGCTAGGGAAATGTCCAGAGGAAGCAGGAGATAGAAAGGGGTAGCTATGATCAAAATGCATGGTCTATATGTATGAGATTGTAAGGGAATAAAAATAAAAACAAAATTAATTTAAAAAATTATGGGGAGATGGAGAGTGAGAGTGAATATAATGAAGATATGTTACATGTGTGTGAAATTATAAAAATATATCTAAAAATTAATAAAAATAAACTCCAAGACATATAAAAATTACATGATGATTTTGACTGACCCAGAAAAAGAATTGTTGACAAAATAAAATATCTCTTCATGTTAAACTCTTGAAGAAATTTAGTGCAAACAGAACATATCTTAATAAATCTAATTTTGCCAAACTTACAATTAATATTTTATTAAATGTCAAAAAACTAAAGCATTTACATTAAAGTGAGGAACAGAAGCGAGCATCTACTATCTTTACTCTTACTCAACATAGTGCCAGACGTGTTAGCTAAAGAAATAAGACAAGAGAGAACAACAAAAAGGGATATGAACAGAAAGTTAAAGAATGTGTATTTAATGATGATATGATTCTATATGTAAGACATCTTCTTAAAGCCCTGCCAGAAAATGCTTAAAATTGAAATACGCTTTCAGAAAAATGTCAGAATGCAAAGCTAATATACAAAAATCAGTAATATACCAATAGCACACATACTGACAAAGCAATCAGAGAAACAATTCCGCTCACAAAAAATATGCTGACATTAACCATATATGATGCACCATTATAATGAAAACTTCAAAATGTTGAGGAAAGAAATTGAGGAAGACACTAGAAGATGGACAGACCTCCCATGCTTATGGATTGGTAGGAATAATACTGTGAAAATAAATGGACACCCTACCAAAAACAATTGAAATTTAATGCAGTCTAAATCAAAATACCTACTCAATTCTACATAAAAACAGAAAAATTTTAAAAAGTTAAATGCATGTTCAAAAGACCATGGACAGCCACAACAATCCTATGAAAAAAGAAAAACTAACTTCAAATTATACTATGGATCCTTACTAATAAAAACAGCACAGAGACATCACAAAAACTGACATATAGATCAATATAATAGAAAGAGGATCCAGACATAAGGCCACACAATTATAGCTGTCTGATTTTCTCTAATATGAAAAATACACATAAGAGAAAAGGTAGCCTCTTCAACAATGCTACTGGGAAAATGGTGTATCTATATGTACTGTAAGAATGGAACTAGACCCTTATCTTCACTCTTCACAAAACAACTCCACCCAACTGCAAGTAGATCAAGGACCTCAAGGTAAGAACTAAAACCGAAACTGAATGCAGAAAAGGAAGGGAAGACACTTTAAGATGCAGGCACTGGTAAGGGCTTCTACTCAGAAACCGTCAAAGAATAAATAAAAAATACTAACTTAAAAAAATGAAAAGAGCAGCAGAGATAATAAAGAGGCCTAATATATATAGCAAAGCCACAAGGTGGGGAGGACAGCAGGGAAGAAAGTGTTACTGTAAGAAAACGTCTGACAACTAGTCACAGTGCAGAGAATAAGTGATTGTAGGCTGTTTGGTCCCAAACGGGATGTGTAAATCATGCCAAGACTCAAAGAACATGGAAAAGAGGGCAGTAAAAATGTAAGTAAGAACCTGAAGGTGGGAGGGGCTGCTGGATAGTGCCTTCTGGACAATACAGGACTGCTGTATCCAAGAACTCACTGAAACCATGTCTACTTCTACCAGACTTTCACAAGAATTTGGCTCATCCGTATTAAGAGGGAGGTCTCAAGAGGCACCGCACCTCCCTGTGAGACTGTTAAGGGTTAATGCCCGCCACAGAAAGAGAGCTACTCTCCTCAAGGACACTTCTGGTGATGTGTCAGTCATGCTCCAGCAAGTGCTCAGGTACATTCCAATACAGGCAACCCAGATGAAACTCAGTGGGTCATACACACAAAAAGATATAAATGGGAAGAAGAAAATTAGCAGAGGGAAGGGGGGGGGAGAATGGGAACTAGTAGTGAGGGAGTGAAAATGACACACATTAAATGTATTCATGTACAAAATACTCAAGGAATAGAAATAAAAAGAAAATAGGGCTGAAAAGCATCTGCAGTTAATAAAAATTATGAATTCACAGTCCTAAGAGCAATAGTGAATTCCAAGCACAAACAGCATGGGGGAGAAAAGTCTTAGGCTACACATAATCATAACCACATGCTTAAAATGTTGAAGAAAACAAAATCCGAAAAGCAACAGAGAAGATCAAAGTGAGAGATAACAACAGATTTCCCAATGAAGCTGATACATTGAGAAGACGGATCCTACTTATTTCTCATTTCTTAATTTTATTCTGTATTTGTTTTTCAAAATCATTACACAATACAATGGATTTAATTTTTGTATTTTCACATACTTTGTTTTTGTTGGTCCTCCTTTGTTACCCCTTCTCCTGGCTCCCTTTCCTTCCTAATCATGAATGCTTTTCTCCCTGCAAACCCTCCATTCTAATTTCATGCACATGTAATCTACTATCTTTTTCTCTCTCTCAAGACTTCTTCCACTCTACACTCATGGTCCCGTTTCTAGCTTCATTATCTAAACCTACACACACGCACACAAAAGAGTGAGAGAGATTAGCATATCAATATTTAAGATATGCATATAGCATTTGTCTGATTAGTGAAAAAAGCAATGCTGAAGGTATCACAATACCTGATCCCATACTATACCACAGAACCACAGAACGAAAACAACATAGTATTGACATAAAAGGGACATGTAGGTCATTCAAGTATATTCGAGGACCCTCCAAAAAACCATGCGACACAGCTACTGATACTAGACAAAGATGTTTAAAACCTATGTGTGTGTGTGCGTGCGTGCGCGTGTGTGGCAGCCAGTTTAGTAAAGGTACTGAGAAATCTGGATTTCCTCATGCAGGAGAAAGAAATTAAATACATATCTTTTCACCTTGAAGTATAAGAAATTAAGACCTGAAATTCTGAAAATGCTAGAGGGTTTTATAACAGGGTATATGTAAGGCAAGGATATTCTGAAGATGATTCTATCAATTATTGGAATAAAAATTAATGTAGTAAGAGTTTATAATACACGAGAAAGTAAAATATAGAACAACTCTACCACAAAAGCTAGATGAGAAGTGGAAGAATGCAATTAAATTTCTAAAATTACACATGACGTGAGATTCTATTACTCCTCAGTAGACTGTGAAGAGGTGAAGCTATACACTGTAAACTCTAAAACAAATATTAAAAGCACAAAAAGAGTGCTAACAAGCCAGCAAAGGAGATATAAATAGGACCATTATGAATACTCAATCCAAAAGAAATTAGAAAGGGGAAAACAGAACACACGAGGAAACACAAAGCAAAAAAAGGGTATAAAAGTAAAATGACAGGTTTAACCATATCAGTCATGAAATTAAATGTAAATGGTCTGAACACCATGAATAAAAGCATGTGTTATTGGATTAAATTTAAAAAGCGGGACTAAACTATATACTATAAAATCCATGCTTTCAATATAGTGTTGCAATACTCGAACACCAAAATTATTAAATTAAATTAAAAAAAAGAATAACATTCTGGTGAGAATGTAGGGAAAAAGGAACATAAAGTTGGTAAGAATGCAAATTAGTTCTGTCACTAGGGAAATCAGTATGGCTATTACTCAGAAAACTAGTAATAGAACTACTTTGTGATCTAGACATTCCAGTTGAAGAATATATCCAAAGTAATTCAATTCAGAATACTGAGTACATCCATGCTCATAGTGGCACTATTCATAATAGTCACGTTATGAGCTAAGTCTAGGTCCTCACAAGAGATTAGTGGATAAATAGAACAGTTTTATATAGCCTGAAAGAACAATATTGTGTGACTTGTTGGAAAATGGATTGAACTGGAAATTATTCTGTCAAGTAAAAGAAGGAAGACTTAGAAAAATATCATATTTTATTTCATATGCTGTGCTGGTTATAATACCACAAGCTACAATAACAACAACTCTGTAAGATGAAGTACAATACTATTCTGTAAGATACAGGAGTAACCAATTGCTTTCTGATGGCATTTGCGGCCTATTTCATGACAGGGAACACATGCTGGTACTGTAAACCCAGCCAAATGCCCATGGATAGGGAGATCATAGGTCCTAGCAGGGAGGGTAAATCTTCTTAGTGCTAAGTATAAATATTTGATAGTAAACTGTCATCTAAACACTTGCTATTATACCCAGAGATCAAAGAAGCACTCAGCACTCAATCAAGAAGTATCTCTGTAAAATGGTAGATGTCCAATGCAGAGACATACACTTGGATAAAATACAAAGTCAGGTGGCCTTATTCAGGACATCTAAACCACCTCCATTTCAAGGCTCAGGGAACCTTATGGAAGAGATAGGCAGTAAGAATGTAAGAGCTGGAGGACAGGGAGAAGTAATATCATACTGTAGCCTCTGTTCACATCAAGGCTGCCATATCAAGAAATCAATGTAGTGACGTCTACTTCCACTATGAGTACATAATAGCTGGCCTATCAACATTTTGCCACAGAGGAGGGAGGATCCCATGTGATACAATGCTATCCTGAGAAACTGTATGGGACTGGTGTAGGACAAAAGAGAGGGGGAGTCTCTGAAGAGTTACACCTTGCAGGCACTAGCTAGTGCAGGTGCCCCAGATGGAACCCAGTGGATCACACATGAAGAGGAGATTGGGAAAGGGAGGCAAACCAGCTGGAGGGAAAATGTGTGTAGGATGGGATGAGAGGATGAGGGTAGGTAATGGGTTATGAAAACATAAAAATTCATTTTAACAATAAATTAAATACTTAATTTTATTAGTTTAATTTAAATACTAAATAATTTAAATACTAAATAATTAAATACTAAATAAATAAAATTATGTATATAAAATAATTGAAAAAAGTAGATTTCTATCAAGACTGAAAAAAAGACAAGCATAAACAAATATAGTGCTAAAATCAAAATAAATGCAAATATTATGATTAGGAAAGAGAAGAATAGTACAACTACATACTGAAACACGTGGAAGCAGATGAACTACATAAATTCATATAAGACGCAAAAACTGTTACAATAAAGGGCATAAATAAGTAATGAATCAGAAGTGACAGTCAAGACCACCTCTCAAGAAACCATAGGACCAGATGGTTCTGTCAGAAGGTTCTACCAATTTTTCAAAATATAGTTAATTACCATTTTGCATAAGTAGTTCCAGAAAATATAAAATGAAGAAAAGCTATCCAACTTATTAATGTGGTTAATAACTTAATTTCTGTATGATACAAAATACCACATAAAAACAATTTGTCATGAAATAATAAACTCCATTTTTACTGATGCAAAATGCATTTGGTATTGGAAAATCCTAAGTCCTAAGACTATATAGAGTGGTATAAGTGGTACAGATCATGCTGAGGAAGTTACCAGTGCCTAAATGTATGCTTCCACAGCAGATCTTTTCCTGGCTCCCACTCCAGCATGACATCTCCTCAGTGATTTTCAGTTCTCTCTCTTAGCCCCAGCCTGTCACCCTCCCATTCCCTTCCTCTGTACTCTGTCACCAATACAAATCCTTCAGGTATATAAGTGCTGAACACAAACACTAAAAAGTGTTACTCTGTCCATCATCTTGGAGGAGCTGGAATCACCGCAATGAATTTGAGGTTTAGACCTGACTTCCTGCACGTGGATAAAAATGAAAAGCAACCAGAATCATGAACAAGGAGACTGTGTTTCTGGCTCTGGCCCTGGTCAATTAAATTAGGATAACTCACAAGCACCAACTTAACCAATGTCATTACAGGTTGTTATTGTAGTTGTTTTGATGGTGCCTAAGAATAAATGAACTGGTAATTTATTTTAAATTTGGATGTGCATAGTATGTTGTTCAAAATAGCATCAACATCTGCTCCTAGATAATCCATGGAGATGATATGATATATATAAGCAATGTCTAAAAAGGAGATATCTAGATGGAAGACTATGTATGTTTATTGTGCTATTTTACCTAGTCAAAGAAACAGAGAAGTCTAGGTTATAAACCTTTCCTTCATTCTGGGCTTTTGGCTCTGGAGTTTACTTGTTTCTTTACATTAGTGTCATGGGGTCAAAGGAAGATTCTGAGATCTATGGAAAACAGATTAAGTGGACATAAATTTAAGATTATACAGGAATACTTTCCCTCAGGACTGCCAGGTTTCTGAGTTTTCTAAAATGTGCTCATTGTTTCTCATTGTTTTTTATTCAGAAACTTTTTAAAAAATATTTTTTATTATTATTTATTCAATTGCGTATGTGTGTGTGTGTGTGTGTGTGTGTGTGTGTGTGTGTGTGTGTGTGTAGAACCACAGACAAATTCAGGAACCACCATGGATCTCCTCCACCTCCTCCTTGTTTACTCTGCCTGGCGATTCACAGGCTCTGCCCTACCAGGAGCAGAAGCGCAGGCCGCCCCCGCTTCCACCTGGCGTCTATACGTGGGATCTGGGATCCGAACTCAGGCCCTTCTGCCTGCAAGGCAGAGGCTTAACCACTGAGCCACCTCTCCAGCCCCTACAACAATTCTTTAAGCAAATAAATAGTAGCTCCTAAAGTCATAAGAACAAAGCAGGCCAGATCACAAATGCTACTCTGGGCTTCATACGACAGAGCAGCTGCATGTAAAAAAGAGTGATTGTATAGCTGGACAGTGGTTTCATTCAGTCAAACTAGGTGGTTTTTCGTGAATGGATCACATAAGACAACCACCTAGAGAAAGGGACCATGCTAGTTCTCTATAGATACAATTAACATAGTGGCTCAATGGTTCTCACACACGGGAGCAGGGGAGGAATATGGGAGCAGGGAAAGACTGGCTGAAAAGGAGAATGAGTGAGGTAGAATGGGAGGAGTGCAGAGGGTAGCTAGTAGAGGATGGAAACATAAATTCATTGCATTTGTATGTAAAAACTTCAAAGGATAAAAAGATTAATAATTCAAATGAAAATAAAGACAAATATACCATAAAACACAACAAAATCTCAGAAAATTTGTAAGCTTGATTAAACTGAAGAGAGAAAAAATCTCTATGTTCACATGTTAAAAGAGTTGATATTACTAAACTATTCTTGTTAAAGTTGATTTACAGATTTGTATTCAATACAGTCTCCATCTATATACCAGAAAATTCCCACAAAAATACAAAAAGTAATCGTAAAATTCATCTCAAAGAACAAAAGACGCTGAATAGCAAAGCAATCTTGGGCAAAGGCAACGAAGCTGGCAGCATCACAGTGCCACATCTGAAGACATGCTGCAGCCGGCAGGTACCAGACAGAGTGGAGCTGGCAGCTAGACTCACCAATGGAACAGAATAAAGAACTCAGAAACATGTTCACGAATCTGTAGCCAATTATTCTTCATTAAGGCACAAAAAACATATATTGGAGAAAGGATAACCTCTTCAGCAAATGGTACTAATAATGAAACTTAACTCTGTCCCTTAACATATAAAAAATCACTATAAATTAATGAACGATCTAAATGTAAGTCCTAAAACTAAGAAAACATTATTAAAAACATAGTATACATAGTTGATTGGCATATACAGTTACTTTTGTGAAAAAAGACTTCACCAATACAGGCAACAGTAAAAACGTTATTATAGAAAACTCAGAATTGTATGCCCAACAACAGAAACTCTGAACAGAAATATTTGCAAACTTCTGATGCAAGAATATATCCAGAATATATATAAATTTGAAAATCTATATAACAAAATCTAATATGATAAATGATCTAAGCAAACATTTTTCAAAACAAGAAATAGGAACAGCAAACAACTACACAAAAGTGTTACTGTCCATAAATCAAACTACAAGGTATATCGCTCATCTTCGACATAGATAGCTATTATCAAAAGAAAAACTTTATAATTATTGGTGAGGATGCACAGAAAATAGAATTATTATACATTATTATTATTAATAATCCACCATTAAGGATCACAATATAGCACTTCCATTAAAAAAGTACCATTTTCCAGCTATCTCATGAGTCCATATATTTCTTGAGAAAACGAAATCAACTTACCAAAGATATACCTGTACTTCTATGCTTATTCTACCACCAGTCAAAATAACCAATACATGGAATCAACTTAGGTGTTCAGTGATGAATAAATAAGGAACATATTGTATATATAAAAATGGGATACTATTCAGTCACAAAAAGAATGAAATAACATCACTTACGATAGAACATATTGAAAGGAAAGACAGCATGTTAAATAAAATAAGTCAAAGAAAGAGAAAGATTACATGATTTTGTTTCAGGTAGCAATTAAAAAAGTTATTCTCAGAGCAGATTCACTTCCTACTGGCCAGAAATTCACTTCAATGTAAGTGGAAGCCAGGAATGAGCTAAATAGTGAGACCTTGTTTCAAAAAAGCTAAGTTGGCATGATATTGCTTGCATAAATGCATACATAAATGTGCTTTGGTCATTATCTCCTTCCTCATTATCTTCCCTATTCCTTCTATTCAATCCCTTCTTCCCAGTACATCCCCTTTTTTATGTTCATGTGTCTTTTTTTTTTCTTTATGGCGACATAATGCATTTAATTAGGCTTGCTTCATAAGCATGGGTGGGGCTTACTCACTTGAGCAAGGGGAACTTACCAGTGGCTACACCACTGAGGAATAAGAATCTCCCCAGCAATCATTAACTGCTTATAACTCCTTGGGGAAGAATGAGACCTTGTGAACCATTTTCCCATCCATGATGGAATGTTGATGGGCCCTGTATTGTATAGGTTCAACTTTCATTTGTTATAAAGACAACTTATTTGACTTGCATATCTGCTTATGTTGTAGTTTCAGGTGAAGTTATTTGTATTTCAGTTTTTTTTTGAAACAGGATCTATTTTTCAGTCCAATATAAGTTTATTATTGGTTGATGACTTGACAGGATCTAAAATCACCTTAGGAGAAAAGACTCTGAGCATGTCTGTGAGGGCATTTTAATTATTAAAGTGTGACCACCCATCATAACTGGGCCAGAAATGCACTGAGTACTGCCATTTACCTCTCTGCTGGGGATGTACCGTGAAAAATCTCTTTAAACTCTGGTGGCCATGGCACCTTGCTATGATGGAGTACCTCAAACTGTGAGCGAGATAAACTCTGCTTTCCTTAAGTTATTCTTGTTAGGTAGCTTATCACAAAAATGACAAAAGTGGGGCTGGAGAGGTGGCTCAGGGGTTAAGCCTCCGCCTTGCAGGCGGAAGGTCCCGAGTTCGGATCCCAGATCCCACGTATAGACGCCAGGCGGAAGGGGGGGGGGCGGCCTGCGCTTCTGGTCTGGTAGGGCGGAGCCTGTGAATCCCGGGGCAGAAGGAGGTGGAGACTGGTGGTTCGCGAATTCGTCCGTGGTTCTACATATACACAGACACACACACAACACACACAGACACGCACGCGCACACACATACACCCGCACATGCGCACGGTTGAATAATAAATAATAAAATTAAAAAAAAAAACAAAAATGACAAAAGTAACTAATATTCCCAGACTGGTGAATGACTTAAAAATCCTCCTGCTTCAGTCTTATGAGTGCTGAGATTGCAGGAATGCACTACCACAAGTGGCTGATTTGGTAGAATCGTGATAGAACATTTATCTGACATACAACTGGGAAACAGACAACCTAGTAATGAATTTCTTATCATGCTACTTCTGTGATATCTCAGTATTTTTAAAATGATGCAAATTTTAGTTCTCTAAAAATATCATAAATAGGGCTGGAAGATGGTTCAGGGGTTAATTCTCTGCCTCACAAGCAGAAGAACCTTAGTTTGGATTTCAGATCTCATATAAAAAATTGAGGTGAAAATGGCAGTGGCCTGCACTTCCAGCCCTGGACAAAGGAGACTGGGAAACCCCAGAACAAAGCAATATGGAAGTAGAGAAATTCAGGAAGATTCCCAAAGTCACCCTTAGGCTTCCACAAAGTGCTCTCTGATATACACAGACACACAGGTGTGTTCAACAGAAATACCTCAAAGCAGACTGTAGTCATTCTGCCCTATACCATCATTTCCAAAGGTACACTTCCCTTAATACTAGCAATGAAAAATAAATACCAATTTTTTTGTGTAATTATATTTTCATATCATGTAACTCAATTCTATTTTGTGCAATAACATATAAAATTTAAACTCTACCAACATTAAGAAACAGGAATATTTAGCTACAACAAAATCTGTTATTTTCCAAGTATGTCACTTGAAAGTCAATAATTACATACTCATAATTATCTAATCATATATTTGTAAATATTTTCTGATACATATGTTAAAATACAAAATATACCTAAAGTATACCTGATTCTAAGTGAATTTTAATTAAAATAATGAATATCTGGGAGTGACATTAAGACAAAACCAGATAAATAAATAATTTAAAAAATGCATTAATTAAAAATAATAATGTCAAGACAGATTAAAACTCTTTTTATTAGCCCAGAAAAAGATTTGAAGATTTCTGGTAAGGAAAACAAAAATCTATTTATCATAGTTGAGCTATTACAATATAGTATGAAAACTGAAATTACCTGAATAAAAAACTGAATTATTTATTTTATTTAAAAGAAGAAAAATAATTTAATTATGCCTTTATACTTCTAAGACTACAACTTATTATGCAATGGATGCAATGTCTAAAATTAAGAAATTCAGTATTACTTTTCAATTTTGGAAAGGCATATTCCTTAGAACAGGGTAGCAATTTTGGAGGCTAATACAAAAAGTAACAATATGATTTGGATCATCTTTGATACTTATTAGAGAACCAACATTATATGTACTTTTACTATTTTATTTCTGATTAGAAAATGGTACAGGATTAACATATAAAGTAATTTCACTCATATAAACTATTATATTCTCACGTATAAAAATAAAAAAAATTCTCATGTAAAAAAAGTGACTACTGCCGAATATATTAAAGGAAAAACAGAACATATGGCTTGTCTACAGTTCTTGGCATATATTGTACATTACAAAAAATATAGGAAGGTTATTCAAAAACCAAATCTCAAGTGTGGACTATATAATAGCATAACTTCCTGTAAGTAGAACATCTTTCAAGTAAAATGAATGTAAGGACAAATTGAAAAAGCTTTCATTTGTTCCCACAATGGCTCACTGAAGCCATTCAAAGTAGTTTTCCTTAGCCTGCTTCCTGTGGGTGTCTGAGGTCAGTCTAATCTTGAGGAAGGAATCTGACAAGTGGTACTTGTCTTGTAAGGCCCATGTACTGCATGCCCTGGCATGGGCAGAAGAAAGACAAAAGGGAGATGCCAGAGGAAGCTAAGTCCATGACTCAGGCCTTACAAACACATTTTCAGCCTTCATTGACTGGATGAAAATAGTTAAAAAGAAAATGATCAAAGATGCCAACTATTAATTTCCTTCATTGCTCATTTACTTTCAAGGGTGTCAACTGGCAGACCTGACCAAATTTTACAAAGTGAATATGGTTGAGTTGCCAGCATCAGAACAAGTCCAAGAATAGAACCAATACCTCAGAAACAACCCTTGAGATCTCTGTGACCTAACTTGGAGTGAGTGACAGCGTGTGTGTGTGTGTGTGTGTGTGTGTGTGTGTACTACTGGTAAAGTCAAGGATGTTGCTTAACAACCAGCAATGCCTAGGAACTCTTTCCCCCAAACATCAATTTTTCAAGGATTTATTAAAAAATGGCAATAGTGGTACACTAATTTACAGAATTACCAAAGATAAAAATAGGGATTGAGGAGTGCGCACGTCCAGCCAGGCCTTCACCCGCCACCTAGGTAAGCTCCGCCCGCGCCCGCCCACCAGAACCCCAGGTAAGCCCAAAGGGACCCAGCTCCTAACCCCACCATCCAGCCGGAGCCGCGCGCAGGGCCAAGGGACAAGGAGGACCTCCCCCTGAGCCCGGCCCAGCCCCAGCTCGCCTCGGGTTAAATAGCTACACGCCGTCACCCCCATCCTCCCTTCCCCACTCCGCTCCACCTGCCAGGGACGAGCGCGCGGTCCAGCCGGGCCTCATCTGCGACCTAGGTAAGCTCTGTCCTTGCCCACCCCCAGAACCCCAGGTCAAATAATTCAGTTTAGTAAAATTGAAAGATCTTAAGAGTTAAAACGGCAATGCCAAAGTCAAAGTGCAAATCCATGAGAAACAACACTCAAGTAAACAAATTTCCCACTGAACAAATTAATCCCATAATGTTAGACTCCAACCAGAACAAACCCACGGAAAAAGGCCAAGTAAAGCCTGAACCAGTATAACGACTTTCAAAATATGATCATTACCATGTTCAATACTATGAAAGAGGAAATTCGGGAGGAATTAAATAATCGAATCAATCGCTTTGAAGAGGAACACAACAGACACTTGGAGGAGTTGAGAAAAACAGTGCAAGAAACAAAAACTGGCATAGAGTAGTTAAAACAGACTCAAGCAGAGTTTAAAACTGAGCTACAAGACAAGTTATCTTCAACCCAGAACTCCACAGAGAGTCTTATCAACAGAACTAATGAAGCAGAAAACAGAATTTCAGACCTGGAAGATAAAGTGGGAGTACTAACCAGCTCAATGGAAGAGGTGGTTAAAGCCAAAAAGATACTTGAGAGAAATATCCAAGAGATATGGGACACCCTGAAGAAGCCTAACATGCGTATTCATGGAATACCAGAGCAAGAATCTCAAAATACCACCCCTGAGGAAATTTTTCAAACGATCATCAAGGAAAACTTTCCTCATCTAAAAAAAGAGAGGCCCATCCATATACAAGAGGCATTCCGCACCCCAAACAGATACGACCAAAACAGAAGCTCGCCACGGTAAATAATAGTCAAAACACTCCACATTCAAGACAAAGAACTGGTGCTGAGAGCTTCAAGACAGAAAAAACAAGTCACTTTTAAAGGTAAATCTATTAAAATAACAAATGACTTCTCAGTCGAAACAGTAAAAGCAAGAAGAGCTTGGAGAGACATACTTCAAGTACTGAATGAGCAAAAATGTCAACCCAGGCTGATTTACCCTGCAAAACTATCAGTCATGATCGAGGGAGAAAGAAAATCTTCCAGCACAAAGACAACTTGAAAGGATACATGTCCACCAAAAAATGGCCTTCAAAAAATGCTAGAAATGATACTCAAGCATGAAGAAAAAAACAGGCATATCCAGGAGAACAGAAGGCAAGTATAACACCATTAAAAGCGAAGCAATAAACTTATAAAAACTACTAAACATAATAAATGTCTGGAATTAACAATAGTTTCTCCATTATAACACTAAATGTTAATGGAATTAACTCACCGATCAAGAGACACAGATTACAAACTTGGATCAAAAATCACAATCCATCAATCTGCTGCCTGCAGGAAACCCATCTCACCACAAAAGATAGGCACACTCTAAAAATAACAGGCTGGTCAACAATTCTACAAGCAAATGGAAGCAGAAAACAGGCAGGGGTAGCCATTATGATGTCAGACAAAGTGGACTTCAAACCAAAGAAAATTATAAGAGACACGGATGGATATTACATTTTAGTCACAGGTACAATTTACCAGGAAGACTTCACAATACTGAACATATATGCACACAATACGGGCCCCTCCACATTCATTAAGAAAATCCTACAGCTTCTAAAGCAAGAAATCAACCCCCAAATGATAATTCTTGGGGACTTCAACACCGCCCTCTCAATATGGGATAGATCAACAGGTCAAAAGCTTAACAGAGACACTTTGGACCTTAATCAAACCCTGAAAGAAATGGACCTTACAGATCTCTATCGAACTTTTCACCCACGCACCAAAGAATACACATTTTTCTCAGCAGCACATGGAACTTTCTCCAAAATAGATCACATATTGGGCCACAAAACGAATCTACACACATACAAAAAAGTTGAAATTCTAACCTGTGCCCTGTCAGACCACCATGGCCTAAAACTGGACTTCCACAACACATCAAACAAGAGAAAATACACTAACTCCTGGAAACTTAACACTATGATGCTAAATGAGAACTGGATTCAGGAAGAAATTAAAAAGGAAATTCAAGATTTCTTGAAAGCGAATGATATTGAAAATACAACTTACCAAAATCTCTGGGACACAATGAAAGCTGTTCTAAGAGGTAAGTTCATAGCTCTTAATGCCTACATCAAAAAAATGGAAACATCAGAAATAAACGACTTAACAATGCAGCTTAAAGCTTTAGAGAAACTAGAGCGATCTGATCCCAAAAGTAGTAGAAGAGAGGAGATTAGCAAATAAGGGGAGAAATATCTGAAATCGAGATTAAGAAAACGATAGAGAAAATCAACTGGTCAAAAAGCTGGTTCTTTGAAAAAATCAATAAGATTGATACACCCCTAGCTAAATTAACCAAAAGCAGGAGAGAGAAAACCCAAATTAACAAAATTAGAAATGAACATGGAGTTATCACTACTGATACCCAAGAAATCCAGAGAATTATAACATCATATTTCAAAAACTTAT
Organism: Typhlomys cinereus; assembly: GCA_023101885.1. Taxonomy (NCBI): domain Eukaryota; kingdom Metazoa; phylum Chordata; class Mammalia; order Rodentia; family Platacanthomyidae; genus Typhlomys; species Typhlomys cinereus. The sequence goes on along the minus strand of JALPQD010000157.1, from coordinate 1,591,823 downwards.
ACTCTGTGAAGTTTGACAACACAAAAGAGATGGATGAATTTCTAAGTAAACACAACTTACCTAAATTGAATCAGGAAGTTGTGAATTATTTAAATAGTCCTATAACGTATAAGGAAATTGAAGAAGTAATCTCGAATTTTCCCACCAAAAAATGTCCTGGACCAGAGTTCTACCAGACATTTAAGAAGTTAATAACACCAACACTCCTTAAACTGTTCCATCAAATAGCAAAGGAAGGAACACTACCAAATTCCTTCTATGAAGCTAATATCGTCTTAATCCCAAAACCTAATAAAGATTCGCTTAAAAAAGAAAACTATAGGCCGATCTCTCTGATGAACACAGACGCAAAGATTCTCAACAAAGTCTTAGCAAATCGGATTCAAAAACATATTAAAAAGATCATTCACAGGGACCAAGTAGGCTTCATCCCTGGCACACAAGGTTGGTTCAACATACGCAAATCAATAAAGGTAATTCATCATGTAAACCAGTCCAAAGTCCAAGACCACATGATACTCTCGATAGATGCAGAAAAAGCCTTTGACAAGATCCAACAGCCTTTTATGATCAAAACGCTAGAGACAGTAGGAATGGAAGGAACCTTTATCAATATAATAAAAGCTGTACACACAGCAAGGATTATGGTCAATGGGGAACAATTGGAAGCATTCCAATTCAATCAGGAACTAGTCAAGGCTGTCCTCTCTCACCACTTCTATTCAATATTGTACTTGAAGTCTTAGCTGAAGCTATAAGACAAGAAAGGGACAAAAGAGGGATTCAAATCGGCAAGGAAGAAGTCAAGCTATCCCTATTTGTGGATGACATGATCTTATACCTGAGTGATCCCAAAAACTCCACCAGGAAGCTCCTGGAACTAATTGAGAAGACCACAGCAGGGTGGCAGGATACAAAATAAATGTGCAAAAATCAGAGGCCTTCCTATATGCCCAGAATGAAAGAAGTGAAAAAGCCTTGAGAGAAACCATCCCATTTACTACAGCCCCTAAAAAAATGAAATACCTTGGTATAAACCTAACCAAGGAGGTAAAAGACCTTTACAATGAAAACTTTAAAACCCTAAAGAAAGAAATTGCAGAAGACACCAGAAGGTGGAAAGACCTCCCATGTTCCTGGATTGGCAGAATCAACATCATAAAAAAGACCATCCTACCAAAGGCAATATACAAATGCAATGCTATACCAATTAAAATCCCAAAACAATTCTTCAAAGAAGTTGACCAAATAATCTCAAAATTCATATGGAGGCACAAAAGACTAAGGATAGCAAAGACAATCCTGAGTAACAAAAAACACTACTGGAGGTATTACCAAACCAAACCTTAGTCCATACTAAAAATCCATAGTTATAAAAACAGCCTGGTACTGGCTCCAAAATAGACACACAGATCAATGGATAAGGATTGAAGATCCAGATACAAGCCCACAAAAAGGCAGCCATTTGATCTTTGACAAAGGAGCCCAAAAAATCCAGTGGAAAAAGAACAGCATCTTCAACAAATGGTGCTGGCAAAACTGGATCTCCACATGCAGAAGATTAAAACTGGATCCGTACTTATCACCATGTACAAGACTTAATTCCAAATGGATCAAGGACCTTGATATCAGGCCAGAGACTATAAAAACCATAGTTGAAAGGATAGGGAACTCCCTCGAGCTGATTGGGCTAGGCCAACATTTCCTAAACAGACATCCAATGGCACAGTCACTGCTACCAACTCTTAACAGTTGGGACTTTGTGAAATTAAAGAGCTTCTGTTCAGATAAAGAGATTGTCACACGAGCTCAAAGGCAACCCACAGAATGGGAGAAAATCGTCACTAACCACATATCTGACAGAGCTCTACTGTCCAGAGTGCACAAAGAACTTAGAAAACTAAACATCAAGGAAACCAATGGCCCAATTAAAAAATGAGCCCTGGAACTTAAAAGAAATTTTACCAGAGATGAAATTAAAATGTGTAACAAATATCTTAAAAAATACTCCACTTCCTTAGCCATCAGGGAAATGCAAATCAAAACTTCCCTGAGATATCATCTCACTCCGGTCAGGATGGCAAAAATCCACAATACAAACAACACCAAATGCTGGAGAGGATGTGGAGAGAGAGGAACTCTCCTACATTGCTGGTGGGAATGCAGGCTCATACAGCCACTCTGGCGAGCCGTCTGGAGAGATTCTTAAAGAAATTAAAGATCAAAATGCTATATGACTCTGCTATCCCACTTTTGGGAATAACCCCCCATGTAGCAGAGGTTCACCTCGATAGCACTAGCACGACCATGTTCATAGCAACACTGTTTACAATAGCAAAGTCATGGAATCAACCCAAATGTCCAACAGTTGACGAGTGGATAAGGAAACTGTGGTACATCTATACAATGGAGTACTACTCAGCCATCAAAAATGATGAATTCCTGGAATTTGCTGGGAAATGGATGTCATTAGAAAGAATTATATTAAGTGAAGTATCCCAAACCCAGAAAATTAAGCGCCGTATGTACTCCCTAATAGGTGGCTCCTAGTACCAAACTCACCCAGCCCACATTGAGACACTCAAAGGTAAACCTTTGTAATACAGTAATTGCAAGGATTATGAACAGGAGGGATGGGGTTGGAGGGCCACAGCAGACACAAGGAGAGAGGGGACCATGTTACAGCAGAGAAAGTAGGCCTCCATCAAGGAATGCAAGTAAGTAATGTGACACCTGGTTAAGTTCACAGACTTTTTTCCTGATCATGTACAACTGAGGGGGTATGATCTCACCAGAAGGGGAGGGTATATAGTCTGGCAGATAAAAAGTAATCATTTTGCAAATGGGTGATTGACCCCTCCCTCACTGAGGTTTCCTACTTTTATTACATCTACCCTTGCATGTGCTCTTATAATAAGACTCCAGTTTAACAGCTTTCTGTCTCTGGCCAGGGGATGACATACAGTGCCCACCAGGATGGAGTGAAGGGCATTGCAGGAGCAGCAAAACTGCAAAAGAAAATCAACAAACCACAATCCAGAACTTCAGAGACTCTAAATCAACCACCTAGAACTAGGCCGGCCTAATCTCTCCCAATCCTGAAGCTCAGGGACATTTGCGGAAGAGGGGGCGGTAAGAGTGTAAGAGCAAAAGGATGGGAGGAGCAATGATTTGCAAGATTCTCCACACTAGTTAGGGCCAAAGCAAACATAATAGGACTTTGCATGCCCTGCGCAATGTCCAACACACTATTGACCTCACAAAGTCTAGCATCGGCTAAAGGCACCAAGATCCTTGGAGGCAAGGGATTGACAGCCACAGTAGTGTTCCTATGCTTAAGGGGAACACGAGAAAGGGTTCAGGGAAATGCCACTGGGTCCTTGTATGTCATCGGAGAGGAGGACCCAGAGGAGAGTTAGGCACACACAATAAAGGACTCTCTGGGAATTGGGGGGGCGGAGGCACTGGGGGATGGGGAAGGGGGTTTCGGGGGGAGGAGGAGGGAGGGAGGGAAATGGTCTAACTATTAAGTTTGTCTGAGCAGAAATAATAAAAAATGTATTAAAAAAAACAACGCACTGAATAAAGTGAGAGTTTATAGAAAGGACTGAAACCACAATGTGTTATGCACAATTCCAATTGGTACCATTTAAAAAGAGATTGTATGACTAGATGACGCTAATGTGGCTTCTATTTTCATTAATGGTCTCATAAATGTAAGTAGATTTGAATCTCAGAACAGGTGATTGCATAGAGACAGAATCCATTTTAAAATTTACAGTATCACCCACATCTGAGTATTTTGATTTGTTGTTTGATTTTGCTGAAATTTAAAAATATCAACAGATTCTAACATACTATGATTTGGAGTCTCCCAAATAATAATAATAATAATAATTTATTATTGTTATTGTATGTGGGAAGTATATCAACTATGATAAATGAAAACAAATGATTTTTAAAGCTTACCTTCTCAACAATGAATATAGATTATACTTTATTTATTTATTTAATAGATCTGATCAAGAGAAATATTTTTATAAGATATTCTTTGATTATTCTATATGAACCTCTCACTCTAGTATACAACTATTGCCCATCCAGAGTTACTATCCTCAAAGTTGGCTAAAATCTACCAAATTCATGAGTAGAAATAAAGCAAAAATAAAGATATATTTTTTTTGTGTGTGTGTTTCCAAATCAGAAAAAAATATTTTTTCTTTTTTTTTAATACATTTTTTATTATTTCCGCTCATACAAACTTAATAGGTAGACCAGTTCCCTCCCTCCCTCCTCCTCCCCCCGAACCCCCCTCCCCATCCTCCAGTGCCTCCCCTCCCAATTCCCAGAGAGTCCTTTATTGTGTATGCCTAACTCTCCTCTGGGTCCTCCTCTCCGATGACGCACAAGGACCCAGTGGCATTTCCCTGAACCCTTTCTCGTGTTAATCCAATACTTTCTACCTTTGGTATTTGAAAGGATTGAATACTGAAACCTATTTAAAAATAAATCTTGGGGGCTGGAGAGGTGGCTCAGGGGTTAAGCCTCTGCCTTGCAGGCGGAAGGTCCTGAGTTCGGGTCCTAGACCCCACATATAGATGCTGGGCGGAAGCGGGGGCGGCCTGCGCTTCTGGTCCTGGTAGGGCGGAGCCTGTGAATCCCGGGGCAGAGTAGACAAGGAGGTGGTGGAGGTGTCCATGGTGGTTCCCAAATTCGTCCATGGTTCTACACACACACACACACACACACACACACACACACACACACACACACACACACACATGTATACATGCACAATTGAATAAATAATAACTAAAAGTAAAAATCTTATGTGCCCCCCAAATATAAATCGTCATCATTTGTTCCCATGAATATGTAAACACACACACACACACACACACACACACACACACACTACACCCCTACATTACCATGAAAATGGAAAATAATAAGCCTTCTTGTTTTCCTGTAATATATTATAAAACTGATTTTTCATTTTTCACTGAAGTCTTTTCAGAAAAAGACTGAAGTCTTCGTTGCAGTTCAGTGAGCTAGAACTATTTAATGGTTAAATGTTTTTCTCAGTTCCCTGTTAACAGAAATAGAGGCAATTCAGAGCCAGAACTGTCAAAAATAACAATGACTTCCAACATCGTAACTTCAAATAAAAGTAATGCTCCGCTGTTTTTTTCTTTTTCATGTACATGTGTATAGAGAATGCACGTGTGTGTCTTTGCATGTGGATAGGTGCCCATGTGCGTACAAGTGTATGTACATGAGTGGACTTGAGTGTGTGCCTATGGCGACCTAAGGGATATTATGAGTCACCCTTAATTTCTTTTTCACTTTACTATTGTAAGCCTGGTCTCTGATAAACACCGTTAGTGCTAGTCTAGCTAGCCAGCTTGCTCTGGAGATCAGGTTCTGCTTTTGTGGGCTACAATTACCTGCCTGATGCTTTTACATGGGATTTGGGGATCTGAACTCAGGTCCTTTTACTTGTGAGGCAAGGGTTATAATCACTGAGCCATCTCCTAGCCCATCCACTGAGCGTATTTTTTAAATCTTAATTCTGAAGCTTAACTATCAAATTCCTCAGACTTTTTAAATCTAATACACTATATTTCAGTTACCCCAAATCTGTGTCTCTTTTAACCATTCCACAACTTTTTGTCTAATCTTAATTTGTATTCTCAATTGTTTATTATTATTTTTTTTTGCTTTGAACAGTTTCCACTCTCTGTTCAAAACAGTACAAATTCATACCTGATGCTTTTCAAAAATAAGCATCATTTCTGCTTTTCCTACTGGTGAAGTCTCATAATTTCTTCTTCTTCTTCTTATATAAGAATGAAGGTAATGATCCATAATCATTAATTAGTGCACTATGAATCTGAATTGCATTTGTAGAAGAAAAAGATGGATTTTCATTAACAAACCCTTATTTCCTCCCTGAATCTCTTAAAAAAACCAATAATATGTCTGAGCCCTGCAGAACCCAACAAGGCAAATAAATGACAATTTAAGAAATAAAATTATTATGATTTTGGCTATCTAATAGAAATGATGATGACTCATTTATTAATATTAATCACAAAGACATTCAGCAACCTAGTAATGCTAATAAGCTTACCTTCATTCCATCTTTTTGCTTTGTCATGGTTCCACTTTGAGCTCTTAAAATATGAGTGGGAATATGTTTTCTGTCTCTGAAGTTTAGGTCACCCATAGTACATGACCCATATGTACATAATTTAGGTTGAAAAGAATAAGTGAACACAAGCCTAAGTGTTTTTAATTAACCAACACTGAAGGTGAATTTAAAATTCAGGCCATGGGACTGGAGAGATGACTCAGGGGTTAAGTTACTGCCTCACAAGCAGAAGCTTCTTCCAACTCTGGAAGGTGAAGTCTGGGAAACTCCAGAGCAAAGAAAAGAGGAGGCAGCACAATCCAGGGTATTTTTTGACGTCTCCCTTGAGTCTCCCTTGGGCCTCCACAGCCTCACAGAGTGCACTCACTCTCTCTCTCTCTCTCTCTCTCTCACACACACACACACACACACACACACACACACACACACACACACACAAAGCAAAAGTTAAAATTCCGGCCATGGAATGTGACTCAGCATACTGATGGGAGGAAAAAAAATACAGCTTTCTATTTCTGGTGAAATTATTTTTGACTTCTTATAAGTTAGGGGTTCAGAGAACCAAAAAAATGGCTCTTACATTAAGTTTAAGAAGATGACAAAAACATCTGATACAATGAACAGAATTTAACCCAAAATTCTGTATCCTTCTTCTTTTTGATTTTAAGTTATAAATTTCTTACAAAAATGACAGTTTAGAGAAGCTTTAGCAAAATTTTGAAAATCTTGAGTTTGTGCAGCATTTACAGCATGACTTCTTGATATGGGGTAACCTCATATTCAGATTACAGAAAGAGCAAGAATGAGTTTCTCTTTTTTAACAGTTTTCTCTTTTTTAAAACTATAGCTTCAAATCTTGGAATGAAGCAGTTATTCAACTGATGAAATAAAAGTTGTCAATATTGATGTGCAATCCTTTCTGCTATAAATAAAAAGTCTCAGATTTAATTTTATAAAATAATTTTACATGACAATATGTAACCTTTTTCTCATAGAGATTTTTATGGTTATTAAAAGACAAGCATAATGTTCACTATATTATGAATGTAGTCTGTAAAATTATTGAATCTTTGAAAAAATAAAGATGCAGCAGAATGTAAACAACTATTTCTTGAAATGCTATTTTTTGAAAGCTGCTCATTTTTCCATGAGAAATGATTCAGTATAAAATATGAAGGAGAAAAAAATGTTTCTAGATAAACATTCTACTACACTTAAATGAACTAGCTAAAGTAGGGGAGTAAGATTGAGTAATGGAAATGGGGGGAGAACAGATTTAATGTGTCTTTTGCAATAGCTGTCTAATACATTCGTGTTAAGTGTAGTCACTAGAAATAATAATATATTGAATTCATACAGTATACTAAATGCAAAGAAATTAACATACCTCACAAATATATCATAAATAACCTCTCCTTAAGAAGAGAGTTATTAGTTACTAACTTAGTGTTATTTCTTAAATTTGTTGGTTTGGAAAAAAAAGAAAGGAATGAGTTTCTAAGTTTAGTTTTGCAGTGTGAGTATTTTTTTCTTGCAGATGTGGCATAATATGATAGAGTATAATGAACCAGGTTTTCACTAGCAGTGGATATATGTTAAGCTCAAAATATGAAATACAACTTATTTCTGGATAAATCAAACATACTGAAAGGTTACAAGAAGAGGATAAGTGGCTTTCATTTCCCTTTATCCATGTTACTCAAATGTTTGCATTTTGTTTGATTTGCTTTTGACTATTTATCTGTATACATTTATGACCAAACTCTCTATCTATTTCTCTATCTCTCTATCATCTATCTCTCTATCATCTATCTCTCCATCTCTCCATCTCTCTATCTCTCTATCTCTCTATCTCTCTATCTCTCTATCTCTCTATCTATCTATCTATCTATCTATCTATCTATCTATCTATCTATCTATCTATCTATCTATCTATCTATCTATCTATCTATCTATCTATCTATCTATCTAATCTAATCTGCCTGTCTGTCCTGCCTGCCTGCCTATCTTTGCATCTTTTAGCTGTTTTGAGATAGGATCTCATGTAGCATAGCTTGGTCTTGAACTCGCCATTAGTGGAAGATGACTTTGAAGTCCTTATCTTCCTGCCCACACTTTTACAGTGCCGGAATCACAGTAGTGCACTGCCATGCTCTGTAGCGGAGAGGAACAAACCCAGGGTTTTGTGTATTCTGGGAAGAACTCTACTCTGAAGTTTTCACTCCTGAATCTACTTTTTTCTTTAGCAACCTTTGAAAGTAACATTTTATCTCTAAATAGTGTACTTTACTGTGTATTTATTAGACATTCTTTTACAAAACCATAACACAATGGTAGAAATCAAGAAATAAATCTAATTCATAATCCATACTCAGCTTCTGCAATTGTTCTACAAATGTCATATGCTTTTATTCCCCCATGAATCTGTATCTAGTCTATTATCACATATTAAATTTAACAGTTAAGAGTCTTTATTTTTGGGGACCACCGAGAAAGTTCAGTGGGTAAGATACCTGCTTGTAAACACAGCAACCTGAGTTTGATCACCAGAAAACCACATGATACATGCACTTCTCTCTCTCCCTTCTCTTTTTCCGTATTTCTCTCTCCTTTTTCTCAAATAACAATAAAGAAAAATGTAAAATTTTAGTTTCCTTTAAAATGGAACCATTCCTCAGCCTTTCTTGATAGTGATATTTCTGAAGACATTGGACAATGAATTTGTTAAACACACCTCATTTAAAATTTTTTTTCTCCCACATTTTTTTCCTAATCATATAAGTTCAATAGACACCCCATCCTCTACCTCCCCCTCCCCTCCCCAGTCATCCCTCATTGTACTCTTCCCCCTTTCCTGCTTCCTTTTACCCCCTCCCTCTCTCCCTTTCCATGTGTTTCCTTCTTCCTCCCTCCCATCCCCTGGAGCATCCTTTTGTGTGAAACCTCACTTTGAGTCCTTCACCTTAGTGAGGATTCAGGAGTCATTGACATAGTCAGGAGCCTCTTCTTGGGGTCCCCATTAGTATGGGAACTCTTATTATGACTGTTTAATCCCTTGCCTCTAAGGATCCTACTGCCTGGAACCTTCTCCATGTTAGACTTTGGAGAGGGGAAGGGGGAGTAGTCTTTGACATGTCAGCCATTATGCAGGTCAAGCAAAGTCCAATCCTGGCTGCTGCAGTCCTAACTTGTGTGGAGTATCTTGTATATCTTTGATCCTCCCCATCTTTAGGTTCTTACAGTCTTACAGCCCCCTCTTTAGCAAGGTTCCCTGAGCTTTAGGATGGGGAGAGATTTGGCTGGTCTGGTTCCAGGTGAATAAGGTAGGGTCTTTTGTTGTTCTGAATTATGGCTTGTTGTTGACAAACCTCATTTTTGAGTCTGAGGTTTCCTCCCAATTAAATGTAGATTTGTGTTTTTGTGAAAATATTAGAGTTACTTTTGTCTGTCCATTGTATCAGGCAGCATAAGAACTATTTAGTTTTGAGACTGGGCCTCCTTAGGAACCTGGAGTTCACTGCCCAGACTGGCTGGTCAGTTACCCTCTTGCTTTCTCCTCTTTAGAATTGTGCTTGCAGGTAATACAGTACCACACGGTTTTTTATATGGATGCTAGGGATCCAAACTCAGATCCTCAGCACTTCACTGACTAAGACATCTCCCCAGCCTGAATGTAAGCGTCATGTACCATGGATGATGTTACCTTTTTTCAGTTGATTAATGTAATTTGACAAGAGGGAGAATGTTAAATTTCTCCAGTGTCAATTTCTAGCTTTCTTTTATACAAAATTTTTGATGAAATATTGTATAGCTGTTTAATATAAAATTTTATGCAACATTTTACCAACTTTATCACCAATTTTTTAATCCCTCCTATTGTCATGCAAGTATAATTTTCTATATTTATTCATTTATGTTGCTACAATGTTGTATGGTATTTTCCCTCCAGAAATAGTGTGATGGCTTTTTGAACTTTATCCTTGGTCTAAGGAAAGAGAATGTTGTGTAGTGGTTTAAAATATCCCATCCTGTAGGAAGGCCTAGAAAATAAACAGCTTGTTAGTCTCGGGAATTTCTCAAATCTAAACGGATTCAGGGGATGGAGGCTCTCCCCAAGGTGAAGAAACCTAGTAACAATGCTGGGAGAGAATTCCCAGGTCAGCCCTGCATCTAGTATCCTAGATGTGCAGCTTTCAGGAGTCTTGATACACGTTGGTGGAGCCTTTCTGGTGATATATCTGGTCTTTGAGTGGTCCCTGATACTATAAGTAACCCCAAATTAATGCATTGGTTCATCAAGCTGGACTTTGTCCAACTTGATCCAATCCGATTATTATTTTGGTCTGTTGAAGAATCCCTATTTGGGATTAACAGGCATCTGTATGGATGAAGAAGGAAGGTTTTGCATAACACACACACACACACACACACACACACACACACACACAGACACACACACTTCATGGCACTTGCATTAAACCCAGGGCATTGTACATGCTACACTAGTACTCTACCACTGACCTGAATTCCCAACCATATTCATTTATTATGGCATAAACTCAAAGGTCATCATTATAATCACAGGCAACTTAGATATAACAAGGAGAAGAATTTTTGGGATGACTGCAACACTTTGATTTTTTTTTCTTTTGGCCAGTAGTTTTCCTTAAAAAGCATGTGAAAACTAATCGATATTCCAGGTTATTGCTACAGAAATAGTTTTCATTATTTAATTTTCATTATTTTCTAATAGCTAAAAGTTACTATTCTGCCAAATTTAAAAACATTGTATAAGAATATGTAAGATGAACAACTTCACTGATGATTCTAAGTTGGTGATGAAACATACCAGTTTTTGCAAAAATGGTTTCTTCTCTATTATTTCCTTAGAGTTGAAGGGCATTAGACTTTTTAAAGTTAAGAATAATTCATGGACTAGAGAGATGGTTCAGAGGTTAAGACTCTCCCTGACAAGCAGAAGGTCCTGAATTGAGATTCTGGGTCCCATGTAAAAATGCCAGGTAGAAACAGCTGTGGCCTGCACTTTGGACCCTGGTAGGTGGAGTCTGGGAAATCCCAAAAGGAAGCAAAAAGAAAGTAGAAGCAATCTAGGATGATTCCCAAAGTGAAGTCATCCTTTGTCCTCCCCAGAGACATACAGTGCCCTCTCATACACATAAAACACAAACACAAAATAAAATAATAAAAAACAGGTAAAAGAGAATTATTTATAATGTTAGAGTATTTTATGTATCACACAAAGTCTAACATTATATAATGGTCTTAAGATTTTTAAATATTCTCAAGTCACACATGTATTATTTTTAATTAAAAAAGATTCAATTAATGAGAAAATTAAAAAATTCAATTAGATGTGGAATCGTTATAGAATAATTCTGCAACCTAAGACTTTTTTTTTTCATGTAAGCGTTCTTCTGTAGTTGTTTGGTTATAATTCCTCTCTGTAGCTCATTCTCTGTCTCTCTTGATAATTTAAAACCATTGACTCCATGCATTTCAGTATTTTGAGTACCACTTATATGTGTGGTAGACACAGGGCCATACAGACAGACATCTTTGTGAACATGCTTTGATGCTCTATACTGTTATCACTAGTGATTGCTGCTCCAATTTATGAATCAGTAAATACTTTCAAATCAATTAAAAAATTTTTGTGTGTGTGCATGTGTGTGTGTGTGTAGGTTTGAGTATGGTGTGGTGTGAGGGTTGAGAACACACCACAGTATGCATTTGGGGTCCAAGAAGATATTTAGAAGTTGGCTTTTCCCTTCTACCTTGTTTTGAGGCCAGTTTTCTCTAGTATTTGCCATGTTTGGATGCTAGATTAGCTGGCCTACGAGCTTCTAGTATGAGCTGAGTAGGATCATTCAACATACCCTCCAGTGCACGATTTCATGTACTGCAAAAACAGTGTTTGATAATTAAACAAGTTTAGGAAATGTTGGATTTAAAGATTTCTTTTCTGCTGGAAAGCTTACATAGGACATTGTAAGTTTTCAAAAGATAATAGTTATAAAGGAAGAATGCATGCAGTTGAATGGATGAAACAGCAGATATTTTAATTACTAAATTGCATATTTTTACCTTATAAGTTTGAAACATCTTTCAGAAGATCACTCTGTGATGAACCAATTTCGGAAACAATGATATGAAGAAAGGAAGTACAGCTTCAACTGAGAGTTAGAGATGAATTAGTTAGGTTTACGGTTCAGCTTTAGAGCTTTGCTTGGGAGCTGCCTGTGTCCTCTCACCAACAGGTAGCGTTTATGCCATACCCCGACTATTGTTTCCAGTCATGCTTTTGGGTAACGTTTTTGCATTTGATTAGTATTCATTTATTGCTTGCACATGATTCTGTCCGGCATCTGCCTCACCCACTAATATTTCTTACTTATTTCTATTTGTCTTTGTCCTTCAGATTTGAGTCAATACACAAATTTTTAGTTTAGAATCCTCTTATTCAAGACTGTCTTGGTAGTTTGTGGCTCTCTCCAGTTGTACAAAGGTATCTATCAGTTAGTTTGAAAAGCTAATCTGTCAATAAATGGACAGATAAAATGTTTGCATGACGTTTTTTCTTAATTTTCATTGTTGAGAACTGTGATGCAGTATGATTTCATCTATTTTAGAAATTTTTGCAACATTCAAAGAGTATATAAATGAAACTACTTCATTACATATATGATTCTCTACCTCGAAGTAGTTACACACACACGCACGCCTTGTAACCTTTTAACTCCATGCTTTTTGGAGTTTTTTTTTTTTCATACACAGTAGTATTAATGAAACAGTGCTTAGCACTGGTACGACATGGCATCCTAAGTAAAAAAGCTGACTTTGGAGGCTCTATAGTCTGCACTTATCTAAAATATAACAAATTTAACTAATCCTGAACATAGTTTCATAATCAGCCTCAAGATAACATTCAGACTTTAAATATTTTAGTAGAATTCTGTCCAACACATAGAAATAACAGATTTAAATTGAGTTTACTATTTATTGTAATTGTAAGTATATGATAAATAATGGGGGAAGCTATAATAAATCTTACCTTATTTAGTTTGATCTAAAGTAAAACATAGATATTCTAGCAATGATATAAAAGCATTACCTTTTCATTTGACTATTTAAAATCTTTTCAACAAAATTTTAATTATCATTCTTGAAAATGATTATATGTACTACTGGAGACCTTTAAAATACTAGTGATATTAAACAGTGTGCATGCTGTAATTCTAGTATGAAGAAACAGAATATTTCTGGTTCTTCAACAGTAAACATCAGCAATGCAGCACACGCACTACCTTGACTTTCAATATCTAGGTCACATAGACTACTTTGAATACTATGAATAGGAAGAAAAAAACAGGAAGATTTCTATAGAGCCACCAAGAAATCATAATGACATTCAAATTATGGAAAAAAAACAGCACAATGTTGTTTTTAAAATAATTCCCATGTAAAATAAAGGACAATGCTCTAAAGAACTTTTCTTCTATTATGTAAACCAAATAGAACCTTTGAGCAGTGTTATTTATTTAATAAAATGTCTTTTGTTTTCACTGCTCTCTCAGACACACGTGTGTGTGTGTGTGTGTGTGTACTAAACAGTCATAAGGAGACAAAAAACACATAGATTGAAAATAAATACATCGTTAATCAAAAAGCATATGCATTTTCGGAAATCCTTCAGTAGCCAGTAGCAATCAGAAACTATAGCTTTCATGTAATATATGATATCTGAAATTGTATCTTTTTATTCACATGAATGAGATTGAGAGAATTTAAAATATATCTTAAATTATGAAAAATGCATACTGCTTTCACAATTTCTCATAGTTATAATTGCATACTTACAGACACTTGAAGCTTATGATTATTTTTTCCATAATTTTAATATCTTTCTTGAAATCTACTAAAGCCTTATATTTAAAACATCTCTTTATTCTTTCTCCAAATCATAAATAAGGGACAAGAAACAAACATATTTCTCAGCAAAACACGAGTCCATGGAATCATCTATAACATGAATATGACTTTCATTTATGTCTAATTATTTTTTTCAGGGAGATAGGAATGAAAAAGAATCTATCTCAATTTCAGTTTTATTATCTGAAAAGGGCTTTTATGTATTTGTAGAGAGCTGGCTTCATAAAGATATGATGCACATTATCAAAGATATCTGTAGAACTGGCCATCATAAACATGGTTGTTTAATGTTTTTTTGATGGAGTACTCAAAAGAGCTGCTTAAAACACAGAAAAACAAGGAAAATACTGGAGTAGAAGTAAGCTGGTAGGTTAATTTATGCTACCATAATTAAGGTGTATGGAAGTGTGGTCTTTGCATAATATCATTTGATTGGATTACTTTTCTGCTTCTATGCTTTCAGCGATTTCAGTTAAAGATGGAACATAAAACAGAGTATTTTTACTTCTGTTAGATCCGGCTAAAATGACATTATAAGATAAAAAAATAAATAAGACTAAAAGCGATGGAGGATGGGCCACCAACTGATAACAAATTTCAGCAAATGGATGTGAGCTGAAAAAGAACTACTGAGTCCTAGAGTCCCTGAGAATATCCATGCACGTAGGCAGAGGAAAAGGGTCTCAGAGCAGGGGTTGTTAGACTGAGAGGCAGGGCTGAATAAGACCAGCTGAAAAACGTCTCCATCCAGAGAAGCAAAATATGAAAGCATTCACCTTGGAGAAATCGGCACTAGAACAAAGAATAGCCTTGGGGCGTGCCCTAAGGGGGCTCTCACTCTCTGTGATGGCTGATTCCTCAGCCCAAGCATTCTAAGGCTACCTTTCGATTTCAAGAGCAGATGAATGATTTGTGAAATCATAGATGGAACTAAAGAACAGCAGCAAGATAGGAAATGATTTCTTCTCAGCATATTTGTTAAAGGCGATGCTATAAAAATATCATGATGAATAAAACTATTTTAAAAAGAAATTAGTAGAGATTGTGAAAGTCAGTTTAGGCAGTGTTTTACGCAGAAGAGATAGCCTAAAACAGCACTTTTTAATTTTCTTTTTACATTAATCCACCAAAGTAACATCTTTAAAATGTGTTTTCCCCGCTTTCTAAAATGGGGCTGTTCTTTGGTCAAGAGAATACAAGTAGTTGTGCTACTCTGAGACCCTCAAACAAGCTCTCAAGGAAGAATGTAAAATATAAAAAAAAATGTAGCTATGATAATGTCAATTAGGACAGCAGCTAAAGGAAGCCCCAGAATAACAACTGTTATATTAATACTATGAAGAACAACTGAGGAACAGGGAGTGGGGGTGACTTCATGAGAAGAGAAAGAAATGATTGGAACAGAACATTTTATCAGTTACAGGAGAGAGTTAAATGATCTTAAATAACAAGAATACATAATTCGTATTAACAGAGTTATGAGGGAAATAGCAGTTGATACGGAGAATTGCAAGTATAAGAACTGCTTCTTAAGCAGCTACTACTGAGTCAAGAGCTCAGGGGAGAGATCAAGTGATATGGCCAACTGGGTTAATGCAAAGGGGAACCACAAATGTTCTTTCAGAAAATAATGGAGATATTTAATTATGGGTAGAAAACATAGTTATAAAATAGACTTAATTGCAGAAATACAAAAGTGAAATAACTAAGAATGGGTGAGCAGGAGCAGACAGAGAAGGTGTGCACACTTAACTTCATAGGGCAGTGTTCCAAGTAGCACTTACGAGGACAAAACCAAAAGTGATACCACGCAGGCAAGGAGCTGGACACGAGCTAATTAAGGGAAATCACACCTGTGTGCCCAGCTATGTCCACACCTCTGTGCCCAGTTGTATGTCCTGGCAAAGCTGGTAACTAGATATATGAGAGAAGCAAAAAAACTGTCGTCGTGTCTTGGGAGCTGTGTCTCCTGAGGCACAGGCAGGTCGTTGACCTTATATCAAAGGCTAAGGTACTAAAGGCACATCCCTAGTTTCCACAAGCTCGGGAGACTTTGATATTTGTGTAATATCATTTGCACTGTGGTTTTCACAACTCTTTACATGTTTTTTTTTTTTGTAGAAACAAAGGAAAAAAAAAAACCTAAAAAAGAGATCTAGTTCACAGTGATTTCGGAGAGTTTAGAGAGAGAAAAGGGTCCTTACTCCCTTGAATACACCACTCACTTCATAAATATTCATAAAACTCCTTAAAAATCCACCATGGCCTGATAGTACCTCACACTTTGGGATAACCCATTCCAATCCTCCTTTGCTTTGCTAAATAAGTTCATGCTTCAAAGGTATATGTCTCTTTGAATTCTTTCTTTTGAGAAAACAAGAGCCATGGAGAAACCTTTGCACGTTGACACTGATAATAGTTTTTAATGTACAGTTAGAAGACAAAAATTAAAAATACAGTAAAAATCAAATGGGAAAAATACAGAGAGGAAAGAATGATGCGGCGAGTCATTACATGTCTAAAAGTAAGTGTGCACTCATGAGAGACAATAGAATTTCTTTCTGTGGTTCTTCTACTTTTTTTTCTTGATGGTTAAAACTTGCATGCTCTGGGATTCCAAGTCTCTTCTTTCTGAGGCTTGAATTACAGGTGGGCTGCTACACCCACCCATTATTTTGTGGGGATCAGGGGATTGGAATAAGTGTCCTATTACTTATGGAACAACTACTTTAACCACTGAGCCATCTCCCCCGTCATTGATGGTTAATCTTTATTGTCAATTGATGGAATTGAGAGATGCCTTGGAGATTGATGAAGCATATGTCAAGATGCGATTTTTAAGGCATTTCCACAAAGTATTAACCAAGTGGGGAGAACTCTCTAAGAGCAGTACCATTACACAGGCTGGTGGTCCAAGTGGAATGAAAGGGAAAAAAAAATCAGTGTAGATTTTTTTTTTTCTTCCTGAATTCTAGCTAGCTTGAGATAGTCTCTGTTCCACTGCACCCTCCCTGCCATGATGGACAGAAAATTCTGAAACCAAGACCTCAAATTATTCCTCTCCTCAGAATTTTTCTCAGGTATTTGTCAGAGTGATGAAAAAAACTAATACAAAAAATTGGTACAAGAAGTGGGGTTATTGCTGTGACTCTTTCCTAGTGTTGTGATCGTAAAGCTTATGTACTGGTATGTGAGAAAAATTAAAAAATATCTAAAGATACACGCTAGAACAATAGCTTTGCCTGCTTTTGCAATGCTTAGTGATTAATTCTGGTAGTAGGTCCTATGAGAATGCCAATATGAATACAGACAGCAAAGATGGTGCTCCTCAAGTTTCAGATGGGAATAAAAGCTCTATCAGGACTTGGTCCAGAGGTCACCCATGTTACATTATGGCAAAGACCTTGGACATAGTTTGTTGGTAGACTAGGACTTTTTGGAATGTTAATTTTAAAGGGGACAGTCTAATTAATCCTGAAAAGGAAATTTTGAGGCCACCCAGAATTAGGCTAGAGTATTTTTGCTGGCAGTTTTCAATATAAGTTTTAAGTAAAAAAAAAAAAAAAAAAAGGTGCGGAAAAAGGTTGAGTGGGACGAACTGAGGAGATTGTAGTTTGTTCAGAAAAGCCTGTTGGTCCTAAGAAAGGCACGTGTCATAGTTTGGAATGTGAGTTGTCCCCCACAGACTCATGTGTTTCAATCTTTAGTTGTCTGGGAAGGTCATGGCACCTTTGAAAGGAAAGCAGTCACAGGAGTTGGGCCTTGAGGTTGATTAGCCCCACCCTACTTCCAGGAGAGGTCTGCTCTTGAAGTTGGCGGTTTTGAAGTTCTCAGCCTCCATGAACCTGATTCAGGTTGTCTCTAACTTCTGCGAGCTCACCATGCCTCTCCTGTCATAATGGACTGCATCTCTTCCTCTGGAATCCTAAGCTGAATAAATCTCTCCCCTTTAAGTTGCTTGGGTCTTAGTGGTGTCTCACAACATAGAGAAAGGGAAAGAATGCAGCACAGTTTCTTTATTGCCACCACTGAGGCCAGGTTCTTTGCATAAGGAGTATAAGAAAGATGCCTTGAGGGTATTTCAGGAATAGGTCAGATCTTATCCATGCAGGCACTCAGAGATTTCTGCAGACATGGTTGAATGAGGCCTGGCTTCTGTTCAGTTTTTGTGTAATTCTGGTTCTGCGGGTATGAGAATACAAGAGCTATGGGTCATAGATGCTTCTACTCATGTTTCAGGGGATGGCATGGGAGATGAGGCAATACACAATAGACCATACTCTCTAAAGCAAGTTCCTGAGAGGGTAACTAGCAAGATGGTGTGCATAAAGCCAAGGAAGTATCAGAAGGTTAGAGATGCCAGGGACATGGAGTGTCTGCAGAGGAAGGCTGTATATAGGCAGGGAGAACAAGCAACCATCAAGGTTATATAGGTGTTACTACCCAAGACCCAGGAGCTCATGTCATGACAACACATATCTGAATGCTACACAAGAAGCCGTATGTTGAATGTTTGCCTGACTGAGCTCAGGTCTTGCTTTGGTCCCATTCCCCCCAGCTGTCTGGGAATTGGTCCAAATTGCTCTATTTTAAATGCAAAATGTCTATTTGGTGCACTGTTTTCTTTGATCTAGACAACCAAAAGTTTTGCAAAGGCTTACAAGCTATGAGTTTGCCTTGAATCTTACAGTCTATAATCAGAGTTTGGAAATGTTGAAACTGTTATTTTGGGGATCCTAAGGTGATCTGATGCATTTATATCATGAGACAGATGCAAGCCTATAGAGGCCAGTGGCAGAATGCTATGGTTTAAGGAGATGTGTCCAAGTAACAAGTTGACAAAGCATGAACTTGTGAGGGTTACTGTTATCGACCTGATGGATTGAGAAATACTTAGAACAGTAAAGCACACTCCTGGATGTGTCTGTGAGAGGACTCTGGAGAGGACTGACAAAGAGGGAAATACTTGGTTTGAATGAAGACAATACCATCCAAGAGGTGAGGGGGTGAAAGAGAAAACCAGTTAAGGCAAGCATTCACGCTTCTGCTTCCAATGGCCACTATGAGGTTAAGCTTTTGTGTTCCACTATTTGCCATGGTTGACTGGAATCCCTGAGGCCATTACCTAAAAATGAATTTCTACTACCTGAGAATTTTTTTTTCATACATTTTTCACAGTGATTGGAAAACACACTCCATTTCCTATTGCATACCAGCAACTATGGGTCCCTCTCTTTGTCTTTTAATAAAATACACATTGCCCAAATGACGGCTTTATATTCACAAGAAGAATTCCTTCCTCTTGCAGGAGGTATTCCCAGTCAACCTCCTCAACCCTTCCTACTGAAGTTCCTCACATCTAAATTAGAATGCACTGGTGAAATGATTTAATTACCTGAATTGTAAATGAAGGCATTCCATGAAACAACAGCATAAATGGCTGGTCAATGGTACCTTAAAGAAGTTAAGATATTTTTGGGGGCTGAGGGTACAGTTCTGTGTTACAGCACTTGCCTAGAGCATTTTCGTGATCCTAGGTTTGATCCCTAGCACCATCAGAAATCAAAACAAGCCAAACAAGAAAATTCTGAGAGTACTTTGCAAACATACTAAGGAAAAACTAACAGTCTGATAATCTTAGCAAGAAATTAAATGTAAAAAGCTGGTTTTCAATTATGCCAACAGAAAGAAATATTGATACAGATATTCTACACGTTATCATTAAAGTTTGACACATAATAGGTTCTTGATAAGTATAGGTGGAACAAACAGAACCCACATTATTTCAATTAGTAAGTCTCAGTTAGGAACATGAAGTGTTTTAGAAGCACCAGTAACCTACACCATTTTTAATTTATTATTAGTTATTTTTAACTTATTCTGAAAATTAAATGGAAATGATAAGACTTTTCTTTTTTATTTATTTATTTATTTATTTATTTATTTATTTATTTATTTATTTATTTTCTATAAGGAAAACAGAATTCAGTGTCCTTATTTGTAAAATGGAGATGGTAATGATGTTGTCAATTACAATATCAATCGTTCTAGTGCTGTAACCTGCCAAATTCTTCAGTTCTTCTTTTTCCTGCAAGAGGGGTTAGATTGTACTATTGTTCCTACTATCATCGCCTTACCTCTTCCATATACTGGCTAAGCTGAGTAAATGTCTCAGTTTTTCAGCTCTTTCTTTTACTATTGTTATGTTACAGATGTTTTACAAGATGAGGCATAGTTTCCATGGCTTTAAGGAACAATGTCTTCACTAAAGAAAGTAGGTATAAAGATAAATGAAATGATTGCTTCAATAATTGATGATATGTGATTCAGGATAAATCCAACACAATGACCACCAGCAGTTCATTGCTTTACCAGGCTAGGTTAGAAGAATATTGCGAGCAAAGAACAGCATATCGGAATCTTTATAAGCTTCCCATGAAATTCTAAAAAAGAAAAGAGAAGGAACCTATTCTTAGCTAAAAAAAATAAAACCTTACCTTGATGAACAAATGTTCCACAGAGCTGTATGTAATTTTCAACATTGATATATTCTAACAACCACAATTTTTTATATATAATTATTTCTTCAGGCAAATAAAGATGTATGGACCCAAACAGCAAAATAAAAGAAAATAAGTAAAGACTTTATGAAGGTGTTTCTTGTTGGTGGCCATTTATTTTCCCATTAGTTTGACTCTGGATAACGGCCCTTGGGATCAAGTGTTAACCTTGGGTTACCTTCCCTCTGGTATTCCACACAATACCCATCACAAAAAGACTACTTTTGGAGGAAGAAGGACCAGCTAGGAGCACACATGTCCTGGGGCTTTGCCTGGGGCAAGTATTTCTCCTAATTATTCACAATCTCCCAGAAAAACCTCAAGCTAAAAGGAGCTGGCTATTTAGAACTAAGTGAGTAAATTCATTTTAAATATCTTTTCTTCTGCTTTCATTACTTCATTTTTTGGTTTAATTCATATGTATTTTTACATAACAAGTAGAGCAAACAATAAAACCTAGAGTAAGGGTAGGTCATCTTACGCATTGTAAAGAAGATATCTAATAGCAAAAATGGCTAGGGATTGTATGACATAATGAAAGCCTCTGGCTGTATAAAGATCTTAAAGGCACACAAAAGTTAGTGATGAGGGAGATTTTGATAAAGTTGAAATTTTATGATACAGTTTTCATAATGCAGTTTTGATATGAAAAACGAAAACAAATTGATAAAAGAGATAATACATTAAGAATTCAATGGTCTCTGAAAACCAGGAGGAAAGTTGGAGTTACATTAAAATACATACTAATTTAATTTTTCATTTTTTCATATACAGGAAATTATTTACTATTTATTGTCATATCATGCTAAATCTTTTTGTTCTTGTTTTATTTCCAGGTCTGACCATACACCCTTCCAGTTTTGCTTTTTCTGTCTCAGTGAACTATGAAATACTTTACTTACTCATTATGTTTATGAATCATCTTGTGAAAACCACAGGCAGTGTCGCCTGATTCTTATTACGAAGGTTCTCGACAAAAAGCAAAAGATGAATATTGTTGTGGGTATGGAGAGAAAAAGAGGGAGAGAGAGAGACAGAAAGAGAGAGAGAGAGCTTGCACACTGTTGGTGTAAACTTAAAGAAGCACATCCATTATAGAAGGCAGTATGGAAACCCACTCCAACTTATTCTAACAATGCACGGTGGGCCCAGAAAAATTAGCTTATTTAATCATTTTAAATGTGTAAGTGTATCAATATACTGGGGAAAATATACTCCTTTCCCTAGAAGAGAAAATAAAACTTAGGGTTATACGTTATAGGATGCCTAAGTCAAATGTTAAATGTTGTACACACACACACACACACACACACACACACACACACACACAGTAGCACAAGTGGATACCGTGAGGAACAATTTAAAGTAATAGTAATCTTGTACATAGTATGTGCCACATAACTATTAATTGCCATTGCTAAAAATAACTTTCTAGAAACTTCCTTTACTTTTCAATCTCTCTAAAATATACTGCAAGAAAACATTTGTGTCACTAGGAAAAAAAACCTGATTATAACTGTTCTTTTGTCTTCTCAATCACAAAAGGAAAGGATTTGAACATATTACCATAAAGTTTTCTCTATAAAAATGTGTATGACTCTACATATCCATGACTTAAACTCAGATTTATTTTTCTTGTGTTCACTTTGTATATACTACTAATCTTAGTTCTAGTTGGGGCTAATTTTTAAATTACTATTATTTCTTATTTATTCAATTGTGTGTGTGTGTGCGTGTGTGTGCGCGTGTGTTCGGTGTATATGTGTGTGTGTGTGTGTAGAACCATGGACAAATTCTGGAACCACCACAGACGCCTCCACTTCCTCCTTGTTTACTCTGCCCTGGGATTCACAGGCTCCGCCCTACCAGGACCAGAAATGCAGGCCACCCCCACCTCCGCCAGGCATCTATATGTGGGATCTGGGATCCGAACTCAGGACCTTCCGCCTGCAAGGCAGAGGCTTAACCCCTGAGCCACCTCTCCAGCCTGAGATATGAACTTTTATATTCTACTTGATCCAAGGATATGAAACTAATTGCTCTGTTTGAGGAGAAGGCACAGCTACACAATTCACAATTCAGGACAGTAACTTCTGAATAATATTGACATGACATATAAAGTAGAGTTATAGCCTCTAATAAGACAATTTTAATACAAATAAATAAATTTTTGGTGTAACTTAAACACTCAGTTTTTAATGTATGCGAGATAAGAAACAGATTTTTTTTTGCCATAGGTATCTTTGTACAAATAATTATTAAGGTCATTTCAAAATAGAAAATTAAGTAAATATTAGTATTAGCTAACACTGACATTTAATATGACATAAATATATTGCAGTGAAAATGAGAGATTTAGGTCTAAGTAGATATAAAGTATAGGTTATATAAGGTTACATTTAGAGTTAGGGTATACACTGAAATATTTAGAAATCACATGATATAATGTCTGAAATTTACTTCTGAATAAGGTAGGAGGTATAAATAAAATACAATTCTACAAAAATTATTAATTACTGATGACAAATTAGGAACCTAGTGGTTCCTTAATAACTGATCTTACAAGGAAAAAAATGAATCACACAGAACATTAAATTAAAATAATAAAAACTGAAACGTCAGAAGTGAAAAATGTAAGATTTATCAATTTATTTGGTTTTGTTTTCTTTTTTTTCTCACTTGTGGACAAGGCTGGGAATGACACAGCCAGGTTTGCACTGGACTCATGACAATCTTCTTGTTTCAACCTCCCAAGTGTTGGAACTATAGGACAAACTTAATATTTTTAATATGATACTTGAATCTTATTAGAAAAAGAAAAATCCCTAAAATCTGGGGTATATGAAAGAATGAGTTATTTATGAGAAGAACCTAATGTAAAAATAAAAAAAAATTGTCTCACTAGTGTGACAGTTCTGCTGCCAACTTGATATTTAAGAGATAAGTCTCTGGGAAATTATTTAGTTAGGAATGGCCTCTGTGCAGCCTTTGAGACTATCTTAATAATCCAATTGTGTAGAAGCACCCTGAGCAGGTGGTTAAGATGGAGATGGAATGTTAGCAGATCAGTAAGCTGGTGTGCATTGTTTCTCCTACTTGCTCTTGAGTTTAGACCTGGTGTGGCCAATTTCCTCAGCTCTTGCTGGTAACACTCCAGGCATGATAAACTATAACTTGGAATTGTATGTGCAAATGAAAGTCCCTTGTTCCCCTAAATTGTGTGGGTCAGGTGTTTATTACATCGACAGTTATAGAACTAAAATCACATAAATGAAAATTAAAGTTATGAATTTGATACTAAATATTGATAAACAATAGATAAACTGGTATTCTTACACAGTGTTGGGGAGAATGTTAATTGATAGATTTTTCAATTCATTTGCTCTTGGAAGTAACAATTCAATTTTTAAGAATGTATCATTAGCTAATGTTTTCAAAAGCATTCACTGGCATTTGATACATAGCTGTGTGTTTCTATATATGTACAAATACAAATTTAAAGAGAACATGCTTAAGAGCCAAGGTTAGTTTCTTTAGGAATCAATGTAAACATTCATGTACAAGGATGTTCATTGAAGTCATGTTTAACAGAGAGAAAACATGGAAACAATCCAAATATGCAATCACAAGCAAATATTTTCCTATCTTATTGCATGTTCTTAAATCAGAATATTATGTAATCATTAAAGATAGTAATGGGAATGATACTTATTGACATGGTAAGTGTTCAAGAAATCACTTAGGAAAAGAAGCCAGGTAGTCCAAGAGAACTTCTAAGTTTTCTAGTCATAATCATTATAATTGTGTAGATTTATTTATGCATATTAGAGGCATGTTGAAGTATGACATCAAGTATCTGGCATGTTCAACCCACATGAAGTCCTCAGACAGGAGAACAATCATTACGTGAGGGGTTGGTGAAAGAGAAGACTGGTTCCTACCTTCTGGAGAGGAGCCGGTGAAACATAACAAGTGCTGCGCGGGTCCAGCAGTGTAATGGGCAGAAGGCCTCTGGATGGTCTAGGCCTTTGCGGGTCTCAGCAAGGAAGCGCTGCCTCTCCCTGTGACAGAATGACACAGACGCACACACTCATTGGAGAACTGGCACTTGCAAGCATTTACATTGTCAATTGGCACCTCTCTGGTCATATCATCAGTGAACCTCTGACACATCATGTTTTCATTCTTCAGAATATCAGACTTACCCACTAGAGCAACATTATTCTGGTTGTTTTCAGGTTTCTTACTATGTTAGAGAAGTATGTTTGGTAACTGCAAAATTGGTAAGAATAGTATAACTTGTGCAAGTCCACTGTCTGCCAGGTATGTGCCGGACCCTTTGCCTGTCCTTTAATTCTTACAATGGCTGTTCAATTAACAGTATTTATTAGAAGTTTACTATATGCCAGCCACTCTGTTAAATATTAATTACAATGGTAATTACGACTATGACATAAAAGCCAACAACATTCTGACATTCAAATGGAGCCATTAAATATGGGATGAGTCCCTCGGCAGCCAGCTTCAATGCTACCCTTCCTATCACAGCTCAGTTCAAAGAACCTCCTTTCAAGCCTGATCACCATCACCACCATCAACCGAGAAAACTCCAAGACATTTAAGTTAAAATGGATGAAATATCAAAGAATGATAACTAAATGCAGTATTAAATACATATATGATATCCTTTTTTTTGCGTGTGTGTATTCTTCTGTGTGTGTGCGTACCAAAAGGCACTGTGTGTACCTGTGGAGGCTTAAGGGTGACTGTGGGAATCACCTTGGAATGTGATACCTCTTCTTACTTTGCTCTGGAGTTTTCCAATCTCCGCCTTCCAGGGCTAGAAGTACAAATTGCTCTACTTCTGCCTGGCATTTTTACATGGCATCTGGGATCCGAAGTTAGGACCTTTAGCTTGTGAGTCAGAGTTATAATTCCTGAGTAACCTCTTCAGTCTGTGCATACATATATGATATCTTATATAACCTTTACATTTGCAATGTGATCTTATTGAACTCTCTTACAATGCCACAGTATAGAAATGTTGATTTTATGATGAGAACACTCTATCCTAGATGTAACTGTGATAACAAAAGCTTAAACTTCTAGGTATTAAAGTCCTACTTAAGGGAAAATGATTTACATATGTGCATATATATTAAAATAAAGCAATAAATCAATATGAACAAAACCTAATTTAAATATTCTGGTAAACACACACACACACACACACACAATACTCACACACAGAGCCATATACCTGTATATATGTGGCATTGCTGTAAACAAGACCCACCATTGTGTGGTGAAATAGCATCCAGTGGAAGGGAAGCAGCTGTCTGAAAGCACTTTGCTGCCTACTTCTGAGTGGGGAGTTATAGATAAACGGTAGGAAATATTACCAATCACTTACTGGAGAACCATGATAAAGTTACTCATCGCAGTGTCTCAGGACCCTAATGTCTAAATGGAGATAACAGCAACTCTGCTTTAGAGCATTTACTGTGCAAAAGGACTGAAGTTTGGATCCCCAGATCTCAGATATAATGCCATATAGAAATCATAGCCTCAGAACGCAGAGACTGGGATCCCAGCATAAGTTGGCTAGCCAGAGCAACCCTGTCTGTGGTTCTGAGTTTTATTACAAATTTTGTCTCATAAAGAATTAAGGGAAGAGTGATCAAGAAGGATTCCTGGTATCACCCTCCTTGCGCACATACATACAAATGCACAGAGAAATCAGTGGGCCACACAGAAAAATACATTAAAGTAGGCGGGACACTTTTTGGAAAGAAGGTTTTCAATGACAGAATGGATACAGAATCTAGTAATACAGGATGAAAATGATGTAAATTCATTGAATTCATGTATGACATTATCAAATGATAAAAAGTAAAGTGGAAACATTAGAAAAAGACTTTCTTCTCAGGCCCTTGACTGGCAACATCACATGTTCCTCAAGAATTTAATAATAAAACTGAATTTAATAATAAAAATTCTCAAATGTCTACCTTAAGTGACATTCTACTAACAACTGGCTCAGTGTTATAAAAACGTCAATAATATGGCTCAAAAATTTTATTTTTAGGATAAAGGAGATACACCACAGAGAAAGAAAAAGAAGATAGCCATAATTGCTAGAAAACTGAGAAAATTTAATTACATATTTTAAGAAATTCAAAGAACAATACATTTAATACATTAAGGAATCAGTCTATTCCTTTACTCAAAGTTGTTTATTCATGAATTTATAGTCATCACTATTTATTAAACATCTATTTTGTATGATAAGCCTGAGGATTAAAAGTTTTGTAAGTAACAGACAATAAATGATAGTTTTGGCTTGGCCAAGAGGTCTGATAAAAGTGCGGTGAGGCTCCTTCTAGCTCAGTCTGGCAAGTAGGCAAAATAGCTAAATTATCATCTGCCATATTTCGGGCCTTGGACCATCTGCCTTCTAATGCAAGAGAAAAATTCAGAACGTGGGAGCAGGTTGGCCGCTTGCTTTCCATAGCCATCAGTAAAATCCTGTAGGATGGCAGGTCAGCAAACAGAAGGGAAGAGATGACTTTGCCAACAGCTGCACTCTGCTATGGTAATGATAGCTAATCTGGAGTGTAGTAGAAACGAAAAAGCCAAATATTACAGGCTTTGTGATTATCTTGCATTTATTTTTTGAAAAGGTCACTTAGATGACACAGATTTTGAAAGATATGAAAAGGCAGTGAAGAATCTCCCCATCCCATCCTCCAGCTGTCTGTTTTCCTTCCCCACAGGCAATACGCTACCAGTTTCATGTTGTTTTCCAGAGCTGCTCAGTCCTTTGTCAGATCTACACATATTTCCCGAAGTGGACGGACACACACACACACTGTTCTTGTTTTCTTCACTTTTTAAAAAATTGATCTTATTAGTGCATGCATGCAAAGCTTGTTTTAAGACCTTCATTTAAATGACACTTATCAAAATCAGAGTATATGTGATACATGAGAACACAACTTTCTTTACACAAAGCTTGTATTATGAACACAGCTGCACAGGAAAGGGTGGGAAGTGACTGGTTCTGGCCACTGGATACCACAGGGGCCTGCCTACAGCAGTAGTTCTTGCATATGAAACCCAGAGACCAGATGAGAGGAGAAATGCTTATTTGGAGTCCCACACTGAAACCTGTAAATAGAGAAACATGTACATCAATCTTCCCTCAGGGATTGATGTGTAAGTGTCCTCAGGAATGTGGGCACAGTATAGGGGCAGAGCAGCTGGAATGGAAGATTCTTAGTTTAGTCAATCCCAAATTGACTCAAGTTATTTACAAGTGAAAAAGCAACTTCAAATGGACTCAAGTTACACTTTATACATGGAAATGTCAGTCCTGGGGGTATTGACAAAGGAATCTGCTGTAAGATAAGCCAATTTCTGATCTAGTCCCATAAGGGGTACATAGAGTCACTGTATGGAGAGCATAACGGGGTGCAAATGGCACATTGTTGTGAATTTTCTGCTTACAGTTTCTGGACAGTTACTTTTTTATTATTTTATTTTTCTAGTTTAACAAGCAAGTACTTATTCCTGTTTCCCCTCCATTCCCCCTCCCACTCATCCCCATTCCCTTCCTCAATCCATCCTACTCCCTCCCACCCTCCTGCCTATCTGCTTCTATGGACTCCAGGGTTCCCTCTGGTTTGTCCAATCTTTTTTTTTTCTACTTTTACAAGCGTATTGAGTACTTATCCCTGCTTCCCTCCATCATCTCTCCCTCCCATCTCTTCAACAATCTTGTCCTCCTGCCTGTTTGGTTCTATGGATCCCAGGTTTGCCTCAGGCTTGTCCAATCTTGTGGGAGTTCAGGCCTCTATGGTTTGTCCAGTTGCCTCTCTTCAGGCCACCCCACTGACAGGAGCATTTCCTTCACT
Organism: Typhlomys cinereus; assembly: GCA_023101885.1. Lineage (NCBI taxonomy): Eukaryota > Metazoa > Chordata > Mammalia > Rodentia > Platacanthomyidae > Typhlomys > Typhlomys cinereus. The sequence goes on along the minus strand of JALPQD010000157.1, from coordinate 1,563,243 downwards.
CATCCAGCTTTAATCCCCAAGGTATCCACTGTTTATCCTTATCTCTCTTAAGTTCCTCGATATTCTGTGGGGACGTGTTGGTATGTTAGTCTAGTAAGGGACAAGGTTCTTACATTTTTCACTGCCCCCTCTTCTGTGAGGTTCCCAAAGCCTTAGGATGGGAAGACTGGGTTGGTCTGATTCTGGGTGTGCTTTGTTGAGTCACTGGTACTGTGCATTATGGTGGCCATTGATGTCCACTTCACTGCTCTTCTATTGCCCTAGACCTGTCAGGATGTTGAGCTTTTCTACCTCTCTTGTAGGAGAGGATTTCTAGGCTGACTGCTAAGTGCTCTTCAAATCTATGAGTATTATAGTAGCTATTTACAGAGCAGTTTGGTGTACTGTCTTCCTATTTATAGGAGTAACCTTTTTTAGACCAAAATTTTGACCCTGTATATAGAAAGTATATATTCCAGTTTTTTTTAATACACACTGACTTCTAAAGAAATTAGTTTTGTTGTCAATTCTCAGTTCGAATTCTACCACTTTCACTCACAACTGTACACATTTGGAGAACTTTTTAAAATATCTGAGGTTCTCCTCCCCCAGTTTCCTTGTGTATGTGTAGTAGGAGAATATACTAATGTTTGATGTGAGTAGGTACATGTGTATGAGGGTGTGTGTACGTATGTGAATATACTTGTGTATGAAGGACTTAGGGTAATACCGGGAATCATTCTTAATTGTTCTTTCACTATACTGCTTTGAGGTTGGGTTTCTAAATCCAGACCTTACTGATAGAGCCAGTCTGGCTAGCCTGCTTGCTCTAGGGATTCCAAGCTTCATATTCTAGTGCTGGAATTACAGTTAGTCTGCTATACCAAAAAAAAAATTTTTTTTTTTCCTAAAAGAGGGTCTCAGGATCAAATTCTAGTCCTTTTGCTTATGTAGCAAGTGTAGCACTTTTACTGTCCAGCTGTCTCTCCAGTCTTGATTATCTTAGCTGTTTTTTTTTAATCTTTTCTTATCTGAGTTTATTTTCTTTTTCTTAAATTCAAACTATGTTGTCCCATTTTTTGATTTGACAATTCTAATCATGTCATTATATAATGTTGACTATAGGAGCATGATCTGTATATAATATAGCTCCTAGCTATTGAGCAATATAATAAATATACTGAGTAATAATAAATAGCCCCACATTCTATGAGGCAAGCAGGTATGGGTCCTAATAAAAGCACTCAAAAAAAAAAAAAAAACCCAGACAAAAATAGTGATTTTAGATCTTACTCTGAGATTTAGTATAGGGGTTAGATTCAGATTTGCTGATTTCCAACTTTCTTCACATATTTTAAAGGTAAATGCCTAAAAATATAACAAATGTTAAAATAAAGGTACTACATGGTACATGATGATAAAATCAATAATACTGATTTCTGGTTAAGTTGGTAGATTGAACATATACATTTAACCGCAGTTTTTTTCTAAAATGACATTCGTCTTATCTGTCAATGTGACATCTGGAAGATGAGCCTAGAGCAACCCTGTAGGAGACTGTCTTAGCTGCCTGAATTGTAGCAGAAGACATGCCCATGGGTGGTGACATCCCTAGGCAGGTATATGTAAAGATGTGGCCAGTGTAAAGACGAATGGATCCATTGGTTTGTACTTTCTGCTCCTGATTTTGGATGTAGTATGGTCAGTTTCCTTGGCCCCTGAAGCTGGTGAGACTTTACACAATGGGCCAATAAAACTCCCTTTTTTCCCTTAGATTTAGGTTAGGTGTTTATTACAACAATGGAATATGAAACTAAAACAAAGATCACTAACAGGGAAGTGAGTGTGAGGTTAAAACACCAGAATGGAAATTAATGTTCAAGCTTCTTATTAAAAAACTTATTAAAGAAGGAAAAGAAGAATAAGAGATTAATGAAGTAAATGTAAATTAGAGATGTCTGCTACCTAGCAGACTCACATGAGCTGAATCCTAAAGTAGCAATGGGTAATGCTAGGAAGCAATTTTATTGGAATTCTAGGGTTTCCAAAAAAAGTAGGAAATGGTGGTATCCAGCAGTCATCTCTTCATATGGGCAGGATTCTATACCTGTAGATTCAACTAACCAGGCACTGAAAATATTAAAAAATATATCTGTAACAAACACACATAAACTACTTTTTAAAAATTATGACTCCCTAATAATACCACGGGCAACATTTACATGGCTTTATACTCTATTAGACAATAGAAGTTATCTAGACAGTAAAGTGTGATGGTGTATACAGGACTTGAAAATGCATAGATTTGGGGGTCTGAGGTGGTTTTGGTTGCTAAGGAATCAGGATAATTGGTCTCATCTTAATGAAATATAGGATTCCAAGTATGTGCCACCGTGTCCCATTTCTTTTAGAAGTGAGGTAAAGGTGGAAATAAGAGCAACCCTACTGGAAGTTTATTTGAGAATTATGTATATTTGGGAATGATGATACATATCAGTAAACCCTGCTTGTGTATCTGGCATCTGAGTTTGATCTCCATATAGTAGAAGGAAAAAACTAATGCCTGAAAATTGTCCTTTGATTTCCCCCTGTGTCATAACTTGCACATACATACCCCTCTCTCTCATAAGTAAATAAATTAAAAAAATAATTAGCTATTATCTATTGCATGAATAATATAGGATTTGAACTAAGGAATCTTGGAGATTTCTGGAGGGTAGAGTTCTCTCAGAAACCAAGAGAACTGAAAAAAATTTATGTATTGCATTTGAGACATCCAAGTCCTCTTTTATTTGATTCACAGAATACTTCTAAGTCATAGCTTCTAGGTGAGGGAGGAAAGGAGCCATCTTTGGGGAATTTAATTGATCAAGTAAAAGTATTTAGGTGCCTGGATAAAACTATCATAGTCAGGAGAATTTATTACTTAATCTCTGATTATATATCGTCAGGACATTATGTTTCTATACTACTTGAAATAGAAGCTTAAGGCTGAGGACTGCTAGCTATCCAAGGAATCTTTGAACATGAAAGATGGAGAAACAAACAATAAATATAACTCCTCAAAGATATAAATTAAAATTATATCTAAAGAGATAAAAGAATTGCATTCATGTAACAAAAACAGGCTAGTTAAAAACCTTGTGGAAAAGGGGGTGGTAAGATTGTAGGAGCCTAAAGATGGGAAGGTATATTGCTGGATAAGACATTCCGCTCAAGGCAGGACTGCTGCATCTGGGAACTCACTGAAATGAGACTTGTCCTTACCCGACCTGAATAATGGCTGATATATCAACATGTCCCCACGAATTAGTGGGAGAAATAATTCCATGCAATAGGAACCTTAGGGGGTAGGACTAGACAGGTGAAAGGGAGTGCCCTTATCAGTGGGTCTGCCAAAGAAGAGCTACTTGGTTTGGAACAGAGATCTAGAGCAGATGATCAAGAGGGAACCTGGGACCCATAGAAGCAGACAAACAGGAGAGTGGAAGGGAGTGAGATGGATTGATGAAAGGAGAGGAGGGAGGGATGAAGAAAGGAAGGGTGGAGAAAAGGAGGAGAGGATAACAACTCATCGTGCTTGTAAAACAGAAAATATAAAAAATGGAAAAAAGACAAAATTTTGTCTGATGCTAGCTGTGTAAAAATTTATCTCAAAAATTATCTTACGATTTAAGGACAGCTATCATTACTATACACAGAGTCAACTTATCTAGATTTCTTTTGTGTGTGCTTGCTTTTGTGTTTTGCATGGGGTTGGGTACATGTATATGTAAGAGTATGTACAAGAAGGCACCTGAGTGTGTGTGTCTGTGGAGACCCAAGGATAATATCAGGAATCATCCTGACTTGCTCTTCCACTTTTGCTCTGGGATTTCCCTGGGTCTGATAGGATTATAGTCACCGCCATAATCACCCAGTATTTTTGCCTAGAGTCTGGGCATCTGAACTCAGGTCCTTTTGCACTGAACAATCTCTCCAGTCCCAGCTAACTAGGATTGGAATGCTATTGTTGATATCGTGTCTCCCAGAGATATTTTGCAAATATTTACATTTATTATTTTATATGTATTATAACTTTAATAAAAATATTCACTTAGCATTTGTAGAATATTTCTAACAAAGAATTTATAGAAATTAATACAGAAAGAAGTTATAATGTTCTGATGCATTTCAGCCAAAAAAATTTATGTCTCATTATTCTTTTTCTGTTGATCTTGAATATTACACAAATGAAACAAATTTAATTTTTAGAACCTGTTTTGGAAAGAAATCATTAACAAAAATCTCTGTATCTAATGATAACTTTTATAACATAATGAAACCTATATTTTATGATGTCAATAAATGTTTTATATAAACGAAAAAGAAAGAAAAAAGGACTAGACAATTACCCACGGATAAAGAAGGAAGAGAGCAAACACGGGAGGATCGGATAGGCAAGTAGAAGACTGGGTCAGCATTCAAGTAACAAAGAAAGAACGGAGAAAATACAGAGGCAAATAATCAGTTTTCCCAAGTGAAAGAGCATGATATTCTAGATTAAAGAGGTCCACTGAATGTGTGATCAAACAAATGAAAACAGAGCAACGAAGAATAAATGATAAATTACCTAAACTCTGAGATAAACAGGAAATTCTAAAGGCTTACAGAGAGGAAAAACAGATAAAATAACAAGCACAGCATCTTTCGACTTTTAAATACTAGAAGCTAAAAGACAATGAAAGAGGCCATAAAAATTCTGAAAGAAAATTTATTCTAAGCCAGAATTTTGTACTCAGCCACAACATCAAGCAAATTGCAGTAAAAAATGAAGACATTTTCAGACATGAAAGATCAAAGCTATTAGTAAAGTATTTCATTAAAGTAACTTGAAAAAACAGGAGACTCTACTTTAAGAAAGGACAAAGGGAGGCCCCAAATGACTATGAAGAAGGATCATGGGGGCAGGTTTTAGGTGGTAAATTTTAGGGAACAATTAGAGGACGGATAGTTTTTTTTTTTTTTTTTTGGAAAATGGAGAGTTAGACACGTGACATGGCTCAGCCATGAGCTAAGCTTACAAGGCTATAATACTGTGAGCAACTGAGTATCAAGTTGACTGGAATGATATAACAAGTAACCCCTGTACACAGTCAGGAGATCAGCTCCATTATTGCACACAACAAAACTCATGCATGCTCAATTCTCTTAGATAAAATGGCAAAGTGGCTTGTATATAACAGATACAATATTATAATTTAAATCATCTCTATATTGCTCATAAGATACAATTATATGTATTGTAATAGCTATAATGCATTGTTTAGAGAATAAAAACAAAAAGTTGTACAGATGAAATTGTTGTTTTTCAAGTGTATTTGCCCTTAGGGGGTATAATTCATGGATGCGTAATCTATGGGTATGGAGATACATGTTACATTGAGAAGTCTACCTGCTTATGGTAATGGGATAAGTGATATTGAAACATCTAAAACTATAGTTTTCATGGCCGGAGTATCAAGAAGTAGATAAGGGTAGGAATATCAAGAAGTGGCAAAACACCTATTTTCATGAATTCCAAAAGCAACAGAAAAGTGTTAATTGAAATTACTGTGTTTAGGGATTTGAAACTGGTAGAAGGAGGGACAGACAGGGCTGCCGTTTTTCTGAAATAGATCTTGTACATTATTTTTAAAATGATGTCATGTATACTTTGAATAAAAATATTTTACAATTTTATAAAAAATCAAAACACTCCAATAAAAGTCTGTACATGTTAGATATTTTTAAAATATTTTGCATAAAATATAAAAATGTGCAATTTTCAGAATCATTTCATATACATCTGACAACAGATCATTTGACTTCTTTAACCAATGAATATGAAAGCTTATGTTAGTTACCCAATCTCTATTTCACCCTTTGTTCCTTTTAGCCCATAAACATATTTGAAGCTTTTTGAAAATAAGGCTTGTAAAATAATTACTTTCAAGTGAATTTTATCAAGCTTAATTAGTGAAGTGAGGAAAAACACTTTTTCTGTATGCAAGCTGATTTTATATAAACTTATGAAATAAAATACGTTGAGGTAAGAATTAAAAACGGGAAGAATAAAAATGGCTTTGCTCTTGAAGGCTTTATGAGTCTTTTTCTTCTTGCCAAAACATCACTGTAACTGACAGTTATTTGCTTCTTGGCTAAAGGAGAGGTAGAAGTTAGCATAAGTCCTGTTTCTTCCCTTGGAAGCTGAGTAAGCAAATGTTTCTCCACAGTATCTGTTCCCTCTGTTGGATCCTTTAGACAAAGATGAAATAGTCTGGTAATGAGACAGATTTCTTGTTTCACCCCCCCATCTTCTTGATTACAAATGTGCATTTTCTTATGATGAAAAATAACCAATACAAATGAAAAACAGCAGAGTTATTATGAAAATTTTAAAGTCAGAAAATTAAATGGAATGGATGATAATTTCTAAAAAGTATTTGTAATATCAGGTCAGTGGTCAAAACACCGTTAGACTAGTCATTAGTCAAAGAACACAATGAAGTGTTTGAATTCCAGGCAAAATAAACCAACACCTCTTCTGAATAAACCAGAATTGCAAGGTAAAACTACGAAAAAACTGACATTTTAATGAATATATTTTAAATCTATTTTGTTTCTTCTGAATGGTGGTCTTTGGAGACTATACATAAGATCACTGGGATTGTTTTAAATAATTGGATATCCTCTTGTATAATTGCTTTTACTTTTAGCATTGTCTGTCTGTCTGTCTGTCTACCTACCTACCTATCTATTTACCTATCTATCTACCTATCTATCTCAAAAGATACACAGGGGTCAGCAAGATAGCTCAATTTGCGTTTGGTCTCTGGAGCCCACACACATGCCATGGAAAGTGCATGGGTTCTCCCTCTCTCTCCCCCTCTCTATCTTTCTCTCTAGTCTCTTACTCCTCCCTCTCCCCCTTCCTTCTTCCCTTCCTTCCTTCTTGGTCTTTCCTTCTCTTTCTAATAAATAAAATACCAAAAATGGCATATTTAATTTTGATCCATTGAATTAATTCTATGTACAGCCTGGGACAGTTGAAGATTTCTAATTCTCCTGCTTAAGCTTGCCAAGTGCTGGGTAATACCACTTTAAATTTACTTTTAGATGACATTTAGTTGATTCTTCAGAATTCTGATGAAATTATGTATACTCAAAAGAGTACAGATTAAAAGCAACCACATCAAATTTGTGCAAAAGCAGTACATGGAATAAGTCTATAGTTACCTCAGTGCTACTACAAGCCAAAAGGTGTTAATTTTTCATATGTCTCCTTCACAACTACATCTTAAACCAGGGAAAAAGGTCATAATATGTGGATATATTTATAGTTACAAATTGTGAAAATAGAATGATGTGTTGATATGATTTCATAGTATCAAAGTAGGAAAATTATAAATTGAACCATTATAATTTGAGAGGAATCTGCATTTAGAAAATTAAAATCCAAATTTACTCATTTAAAAAATATTTTTATTTTTTAAACAATTACACAAATTTATGTGGACATAGTATGACCTTTAATTTATATGTAATAGTTAGATCATAAATTTGGAATATCCATCACCTGATATCCTTATCACTTCCTTGCACTGGGAACATTCAAGACCTTCTATATTAGTCATTTTGAAATATTTATTTACTTGTTAACACTATTCATCCTGTTCTGTGCCATTCCTGTGCCAAGTAACCACTCTCTCTATCTCTTCTTCCCAGATTTTGGAAGCATAATTCTTTCTTCTGAAAATATTGTTCTATTCTATTCATTTTATACTCTATTATTCTATTATTGCATTTATTCTATTTTACTTAATAAACATAGTTTTCCACATATAGGTGAAAACAGATTCATTTGCTTTTGTATGACTGACTTGGCTAATGTATGTCTTTTAGTTCTATATACACTGTGACAATATAAAATTTTTTGTGGTTGATTAATATTCCATTGTGCATGTGTGTGTGTGGTTCATCACATTTTATCCATTCCTCTGTTATGATCACTTGACTATTGTGAATAGTGGTGTAGTAAGCATGTGAATACAGCTATTTCTTTGACAAGTTGATTTCATTTCCTTTGTACGTATGCCCAAATAATGGAATTTCTAGATCATCCAGCATATTTACTCTAGCTTTTTTAGCAACTTCTACATGGTTTTTCCACAGTGGCTACAGTAATTTAAACTCACACTATCAGAGTGAAAGCATTCTTTAGTCTCACATTCTTACTAGAATTCTTTTCTTTTCCATTACAGCCATTTTAATGAGAGTGAGATTATTTTTCCTTATGATTTGGATTTGTATTCCCTGATGATTCATAATTTTGAGAATTTTTTTCCATTAGTGATATAGTCCATTTGCATATATTCTTTGGAGTAATGTGTATTCATTTTGTTGTTGCTGTTTGGGATCCTGATATATATTTTAGATATTAACCTTTTTCAGATGAGTGTTCCTCCCCCCATAGGCTCTCTCCTGTCTGTTAATTGTATGCTTTGCTATGTGGAAGCTGTTCACTTTGATATACTTCCATTTGTCAGTGCTTGTCTGTATTTTTTCAGCCTATGCTTTTGAGATCTTGACAAAAACAAAAACAGAACATTAAATCTGTCCACTGCCACAGAACACTTCCCCTCATGTGTTCTTCAAGTAATTTCATAGCTTCAGGTCCCACATTTAAGGTTGATCTCATTTAATGCTGCTTTGTGTATACAGTGAGAGGTTAGAGCATAGTTTCTTTATTCTTCTTGGGGATATCCAGTTTTCGCACCTTTTACTGAAGACAGTTGCTTTCACAACCTATTTTCTTGCTGTGGAAAATTAGATGGTTAAAAACATGTGGGCTTCTAGACTTAGTCTATATCACTCTTTTATGCAATATTATATTGTTTGAGCTATTATAGCTTTGTAGCATGTTTTAAAATTAGTTTTTAAACCAACATTATTTTTGCTTGGGATTGGTTTGGCTATTTAAGGTATTTTTGTAATTCCCAGTGAAATTTAGAACACTTTTCATATTTCTGTGAAGAAGATCATTGGTATTCTGATAGGAATTGCATTCTATCTGCTTATTTAGGGTAGTATGGACATTTTAAAATATTACTTTTTAATTCATGAACATGTGGTTCTCTATATTTCTTTTGAGTGTAAGCTTTTCAATTTTTTTTGAAAATGTTTTCTCATTTTCATGATAGAGATTCTTCATTGCTTTACTAATGAATATTTTAGGTAATATTTTGAGGTCATTGTGAATTAAACTGCATTTGTCTTTAATTGTGATTTCATCATTATATATTAATATATTGCAATTATATATATTGCAAGTTGACTTTATGTCCTTCATCCTTACAGAATTTATTTATTTTTATTTCAAAAATTATTTACTTATTTATTTGGGGGGGAAGAAAACATGCCAAGGTGAATGCATGTCTGGTACCTTAACCTACTGAGTCATCTTGCCAGCCCTGACTTTTTAATGTAAGAACTCTTAGGTAAAGTCTAAGTTTTTCTGTATATAAAATCATACTGTCTGTGAACAGGGATACTTGACCTTTTCCTTTCTTGTTCAAATGTCTGTGAAATAAAAATAACGGTATGATTGTGAAAGTATACTCTTCTATCATAGGTCAGAAAAATTTCAAAATATAGACTGTATTTAAAATGTCTTTTTAGTATTGGAAGAAATGAATTCTTAAAATACACAACCATTGTTAACTGTTTTTCAAATGACAATTAAATGTTTTTTCACAATTAATAATATATATATAAAGTATTTATCCTGTGACATTTTAACAAACCTGGAAAAATCAAATGCTAGGAGCCTGGGTTGTGGTTCAGTTGGTAGGCATGCCTGCCCAAGGTCCTGCCTGAGACTGCTAGCACTGCATAGAAGTGGGTGTGGTGGCTCACACCAAAATCTCAGAATTTGGGGTGGGGGGTGAATAGAGGAAGGACAGTCAGCAGTTCAAGGTCATCTTCAATTATAGCGTAAATTTGATGTCAACTGAGGCCACATGAAAACATGTCTCAGAATAGAAAAATCAAAGTGAAATCCTAAGTGTTCTTATTTTATAAAAGGAGAGATATCTTATTAATTAGGTTATTTGATATGACAATTTACCTATTTTCAAGGGTCTATGTAAGCATTCTAGAAATTGTATGAAGTTCTTAGAAATGCTGATATGCTATTGTCTAGTTACTATTTCTGTTGTATTCTACAGAAACAAGTTTTCTTGCCTAATCAATTACCATCTCATCTTCAGAAGATAATCTACAGAAGTATTAATCTAAGATCAAGTAGGACAAGAATTAAGTACATGGGATTGAATAAGTTGACTTTTGCAGTTTTTGCTTGAAATTTGTTGCCTCTGGGTGTAAGAGGGCAACTTAAAAAACTCAAAATGGCTTACCAAAGGCTAATAATGCAGGTTGAAAAGTCTTGTGCTGCAAAGTTCCCTAAAACTCAAGATGTGAAAAACATTATGAGGGTTTAGAACTTAGGCTCCATTTACAAACTGGAACATGCAGCATCTGACTTTCTATGCTTGGGATATTTCACTCAGTATAACTTCTTCTAGTTCTATTTGTTTGCCAGCAAATTTCATTAATTCATTTTTTTGGATGACTGAGTAATATTCCATTGTTGGTAGCTGATTGGAAACCTGGAGGCTTACCCCCGCCTCACTACTGTATTCTATTTCCTATTCTTCCCTCTACTTTTAAGCCTCTTCTTATAAAAGACCTTTTTTTAAAACAAAAACAAAAATTCTTGTTATCTTTGGTTAGGAAAGACCTCAATATCTAGACAATATTCAGGCTTGTGAAGTGCAAAAACAGAAAAACTAAAAACAACAGCCAACCATAGTGTAGAATACCGATGACCCTACAATGTTCATCCTGAACTAGGCCAGCCAAGTCTCTCCCCATCCTAAGCTCAGGGAACCTTGTGGAAAAAGCGGGTGATAAGACTGTAAGAGCCTAAAGATGGGGAGGTCCATCTCTGGACAAGATACTCCACTTAGGACTGTGCTGAGGGAGCTAGGAACTAACTGCAATGAGATTTGACCTTACAGTACCTACACAGGTGGGAAACACCAAGAGAAGGGAAGGATGAAAGGAAGGAGGAAAGAGGAAGGAAGAGAGAAGACAGGGAGTGAGAAAGGGATGGAGGAAGAGAAAGGGGAGAGAGTGGTAAGGATAACTATTCATTGAGATTGTATAACTAGGAAAAACAATGTGAAAAATAACCCTCATACACTGAACCCTTCCAAATGCTCTCCTCTGTAGCTGTGGTTACCAAAAATATAGCCTCCCTATTCCTCAACTTAAAGGTCAACCAATCAGAAGATGGCGCGGTAACCACCAGAAATCTCGCCTCTGTAACTCTGCTTCACATGTACAGAAATCTTTGTCTTCACAACCTTGCTAAGCAACTTAGAGGATTCCCATTCTTGAAGTGCAGTTGCTGATCAGCTTCAATGAAGCCTCTTCTTTCGATAAAGTTTTTGGTGTCGGTGTGGTGAAGTCCTGAGTGATCCCACACCCCTAACACTGGGCTGAAAAGATGGGTAAGTGGTTAAGTCTCTGCCTCACAAGCAGAAGGTTCTCATTTCAGATCCCAGACGCCAAATGAAAATGCTAGGGGAAATGGCAGTGGCCTGTACTTCTCACTCTGGAAGGTAGAACCTGGGAAACTTCAGAGCAAATTGGAGAGGAGGTAGCGCAATCCAGTGTAGTTTCCGAAGTCCACTTTGACTCTCTGCAGGCACACACAGTGCCTTCTGATACACATAAACACACACACACACACACACACACACACACACACACACACACACGCACGGGCAAAAATAAAAAAGAAATTTGCTAGTTCTTTATTATTTTCCTTTCCACATATAACATAAAAGATTTTCCTCCTTTCCCAGTTTCTCAAAATAGCATGGATACTATTATTGAATATGCTTATCTTCATGGCAATATAAATTATGTAAGTTCAGTAAGAATCACTTCTCTTTACAACAGAATAGAAAAGGAAACTGCATTACCAAAGTTTTGCCTAGGATGCTCAAATGAAGCAGTATGATTTATTTCTCTACTGGCCTTTGAATGAAACACTCTGGGGGCACGCAGAAATGACTATTCCATTACGGGTCCCTCTATCTTAATTACCAAGGCATTACAATTGCAGCAGAAAATGTTATTTAGGTATAGAAGTACCTGTCAGATTCTCCAGAATGCCAGACAAACAGTTTTGGAGGGTGAGAAACAGAGGGAACCATGTACTGGGGCTGCCTGAGCTGCTGCAGGACGGACAACCACTACAATAACTTTTTTTTATTATGTTTGGAAACTGAAATAACTGCTACTATTACTTCAGAAACCAAGACTCAGAAACTGACTCTGAAGACACTGTGTTTGCATGTCTTTGATTTTTGCTTCAATGTTTACGGTAGCTATGACTGATTTACAAAATCTTGTTCATAGGTTCAGGACCAATATGTAGACTGAGAAAATAGTAAAAGGCATAATGACCCTTTAGATCAGGAATTATTTTTTATTTCTGATGAAGTTAGGAGTTTTGACATTTCACAGCTAAGAATAACAACAAATATGCACTAGACTAGGAATTAAAGAAATAACACAGGCATAGTTGCTTATATCTGTAATCCCAGCACTCAGGAAGCTTAGACAAGAGGATGACTATGGGTTTGTGCTAACCTGGGCTACTTAGCACGTTTCGAGAAGGTGTGGGCTAGAGAGTGGAGAGTCTGTCTTAAGAAGCAAACAAAATATTAATAAATGAAAATAAATACAGAATTGAAGAAAAAAATTCAGAGAACTTTTTATTGGGTCTAGTGACTTCTGTTAAGCAAGATTTTGTCAAGCAAATTAAAAACAAACTGAGGGGTTGCTCAATGGAAGAAAAGCTTATAGCCATACCTCAGGTAGTTTGGGACTCAGTTGAGGAGCTTTAAAGATTATCATCAAATATAAAACACTGCTCAATAGGAGCAAAGAACAGCTCTGACTGCCACACTATCATCAGGTCATTCTGGCCCACACTTGGGTAAGTATTTGGGAGGGCAAAACCATGATATGTGGGACTGTTTGAAGTCAGAAGCAAGTTGTTCATCCTGAACAACTAGAGCACAGGAAGATCAGAGATGAGGTACAGAAATAATTGTGATGTTAGAGATAACAGTGTGACAACCAGGGTAGCAATGACACAGAAGCACTTATCACCTTTCCTTGCATATAGTCTACAAAAAACAGGTATAGGAAAAGGCAATTTGCCATAGTTTGTGCCTATTTACATCTGTTGTTTAGAACCCTGAGCTCATTGACATGAAGTGTACAAAGTCATTCATGGTATGATGCTGCTGACTTCTGGAGCTATAATTAACATACTGATGTTATAAATCAAACAGTAATAAATGTTCTGGGAAGAAGAGAGAGGTAGATGGAATGCTTTCCAAAAGTTAATAGCTCAGATTTCTTTCTAGAAAAGATGAAGAATGAGGTGCTCCCTAGTTAAATAATCAGACCTATGAAATTTAAGAAGTCAAATCCAAAATTCCTATAAGTTGTCTTAAAGACACACAGCAATTGAAGAAACATTTATGCAACTTATTAGCTATAGGAAAGAATGAGTCAATGGCACTGAAATTAGGAATCATCCCTCTCTTAGCTGGACTCACAACCCAAGAAGACTGGCTTCACTCCACACAGGTGTGGTATTATTTCCAATTCTAAGCCAAGGGCTATGATGTTTTCTAGGGAGGGAGCAACTATCAAGATATCTTATGATCCAGCCTTGTGTCACTGAGTATGAATTCTAGGCAGGATAGCTGAGAGGCAGGACTTCCTTTGCTTGCAGTGAAGTTCTCTAGAAGAAACAGTGTAAGAATTCTGGGGTTCTCTTTGTCTCTGTTCAGTCTTAGAGCAATGGTTCCATGTTGCAAGAAGTTGATCCAGAAGAAGTAGAAGTATCTCCCAGAAAGAACTGAGGAAAGAGATAGATTAAGAAGAGTTCTTCTGGAGTCAGATAAACTCCGCATGCCAAAAACTACTATAGCAAAACAGCTAGAATTTGATCTGAATAAACTAATGCAAAAATGCACTGAGAGGCACTACTGAAAATAACAGAACATCTTACCAGCAATTAATGAAATTTAACAAGTAGATATGACCAAGAAACGCATAGGGAAAGAAACAAGGAGTAGTTTTATCCTAACTATTATCGTTTTTTAGGGTAACTACATATATATGAAATGCCTCGTTCTCTACACAGTAGCTAAAAGTTCACTACATAAGTAGTGAAATAGATGAGTAAAGCTAGGTTGCTAAGCAACAGCAAGTATATAAACAAGTTCCACAGGAGAGGAACAGTATAGAAAGTTGCTGAAATATTCTTTTTTTTTTAAATTTTATTCAATTGTGCGTGTGTGCATGTGTATGTGTGTGTATGTGTGTAGAACCACAGGTGAATTCGGGAACCACCATGGACGCCTCCACCTCCTCCTTGTTTACTCTGCCCAGGGGTTCACAGGCTCCGTCCTACCAGGACCGGAAACGCAGGCCGCCCCCGCTTCCGCCCGGCGTCTATACGTGGGGTCTAGGATCCCAACTCATGACCTTCCACCTGCAAGGCAGAGGCTTAACCCCTGAGCCACCTCTCCAGCCCCTGAAAGTTGCTGAAATATTCTGTCAAATCTACATGTTAATCAGACTTTCATCACTGTGGGAAATACCAATGGAAACAGTGTAAACACAAAAGACGCATAAACACAAAAGACGTACTTTGGATCAAGGTTCCAGATGTTTCAGTCAGGGGTCAGGTGGATCTACTGTTTTGAGTCTCAATGAACCAGCCTATGGGCAATAAGAGCATGTGTCTGCTTAGCTCATGGCATTCCAAAAACGAGAAAGCAGGAGGGAGTCTGTCTTGGTTACTCTTTTCTGTGTTGCTGTGAGAGGACACCCAAAGTCAAGCAACTTAAGGGAGAAAGGGAGATTTATTCAGCTTAAGGTTCCAGAGCGGAGATACAGTCTTTCATGCTGGAGGTGGCATGGCTGGCTGACAGAAGCTGCAGGAGGCTTAGATCACTACACACGTTTTGAAGGCTGGGAGCAACAAACCTCCTTGCTGCAAAGCAGACTTCTCCTGGAGGTAGGGCGGGACTAATCCACCTCAAGGCCCACCCCCTGTGACTGCCTTCTTCCAGCAAGGCTACACCTCTTAGAGATGCCATGACCTTCCTAAACATACAATACGTGAGGGGACACATTTCAAATCATGTAAGGGTCTAAGTGAAACCCATCTTCATAGCTTTACCTGATACCAGTACTCTATTCAAGATGAGACTTCCTCAATGGATTAATACACTGATTAGATTATAGACTGAAGGACCTGATAGACTCTGGAAAGTACTAAGCACATCCAGAAATTTGTTTTACTAATCTTCTAGGCATCTTTCAATCTGATGAAGTTGACAATCAAGATAATTATCACTTTCTTACAAGATGGTGGAATAAAAGCTGCTACCGGATAAATAAGAGTCAGAGATGAAAAAAAAATAGATGCTATTCCAAAGAAAGTAGAAAGAAAAGAAGAAAGAGAAAGAAGAGAGAAAAGCAAGAGAGAAAGGGAAAGAGGAAGAAAGAAAAAAAGAAAAATAAAGAGAAAAGAAAGAAGATAAATAGAAGTCACACCAGAAATTATCAAAAGTAATAGGATACTTGGGAAACATGGAGAAAAACTTAGCATATAGAAAAGAGGTGAAGCAAACAGCTCCAGCAATGTGGTTCCCAGTAGGTGGAGGAGAAACAGAAGATCCTTCCAAAGGGTAAGCCACGTGGTCACAGTAAAGAATCTGGCAGTTCTATCCTCAGAAGTCCTCAGCACTGAAGCGCTCACAATCAGTTATCAGCTTTGGTGAGACATTGATTATTATTCTGCTAGATGGGTTAACAGAAGAGCAGAATCCTGTTTTCTCAGTCTTAAGTCTTGAAGGGCAAGGAATAGGTATCATCTCTATATAGACTTTATTGATTGAAACTGAACTACTCTAGAACCCTGAAAATGGTGAACAGTCACTAACGATGGGGATTGAATCTAATTTGCTATAGTTTCAGGATGATTTACAGCTCTGGAAGACAGATGGGGAGAAGAGGGTCCAGTTGTTGACAAGGGGACTTGAGTCAGACAGTAAAGTACATAGATGGCAGCCTACTTTTAGCTACAGGAACAGATCTCATCAACTGAGAACAACCCCGGAGTTCAGTAGCTCCGAGTCTGAGGTCAACACATGGTTCAACCCTTGGAGCCAATTATTTGCCATTCACTGCTTTAGAGTTCCCAAAAATTGAAGCTCCAGAGCTACTTGATAGCCATAGCAGCATCTTCAGTAGAATGGTAAAGACCTATATTTTGAAAGTACCTGTACAGACCACAGTGCTTCAGTTGTTTCCTGTATACCCAGTGGCTTGGAAGAAACCCCTCATTCAAAACACAGCACCCTAGAGAGGATGAAGTGACTTTCAGGAAGGTGAAAGGACCTGTCTATCTCAGAGGCAAAGCTAACTGTGACCAGCTGAGCCTCTTGGATTGCAAAACAAGGACAGCTGTCAAAGTGAACATAGCTCTGATAGGCATTGGACATATGACCAAATCAGTTTCACTGCCGTAACAAAGACAAGTGTCCACAAGTTTAACTACTAGTGTCCAATTTTCAAAGACTCAGAAAGAAGCTACTTCCCAAAAAATCATCTCTTGCTTCCTTCTTATGCTTCCTTTTTTTCACTTTACAACATTTTTAGCAATATTTCACTTTATTTTATTAAAAACTTCTTTTATTTTTTTCATTCCTCTTCAATTCATATATTGACTTTTGTTAACATATTGTTTTCCACTGGGTAAACTTTTCCTTCTATAATTTTTTTTTTTTTTTTTTTGCCCTATATATCTCAGTCTTTGTAATCCCTTTATCATACTTTTTGAAAAGAGAAAGAATAATAGATAGAATCAATCAAACAAAACTTAGTTTTTTTAAAAAAAATACATAAGATGAATTATTCCATGGCCAAACTAGGCAAAAGAAATAATGTCCTAATTAATAAAGTCTGCAATAAAAAGGGAGGTTACAACTGATTCCTATGAAATACAGGTCTTTATGGAATATTTGAAAACATAGTCCAAAGAACTGAAAAATCTAGAAGACATAAATTCATGTACATATATCACTTACCAAAAATTAAAAGAGAAGCTTAGGATCAGGACTGACTACCGAATTCTGCTGCACCTTTAAGAAGAGGTAGCACTACTAAAACCAGAACCCGCACAAGAAAACAGCAGAAAAGGAAACTATAGACCAGTCTTGTGGATGAATTATTTACTTTATTCTTTTTTGAGACAGAGTGTTTAATCAAACCTGAGGCCTAGTCAATTTCCACTGGGATTCCTGTGTCTTCCTGGTCTAGAATTAGAGGTGGGATGCCACACCCAGTCAGTGTGTTCTGTGGTATTTTGGAATTTGACCTCTGTTCCCCTTGTATGCACAATAATGACTTTAACCACTGAGTCATCTGCCCAGCCCCAGAACAAGTGATTATGAGGAAAGAAGGTTAAAAAAGGAGAGAGAAATAGCATACATGTGAAATGAAATCAGAAGGGGGAGCTATTTGGTGAAAGGAAAGGGACCTGCAAGAAGTACAGAAGGATTAAAAAAGAGAATAAAGCAAAATGAAGAATATATAAAAAAAGTCAAAACAAAATGCTACTTTTTTATGCTTTGTTAACAACAAAAGGTCTAATAATCACAGTCAAATTTTCAAAAAATTACTATAAAACAATGAAACAAGAAAATGGGGATGAAGAAGTGGTTCAGTTAGTAGAGTGGTTGCATGGCAAGCAGGAAGTCCAGAGTACAAGCCAGCCAGGCATGATGGTGCACACACCTGGTCACGGCGCTCTTCTGGAGGCAGGACGCTTGGAAGTTCAAGTCATCCTTGAAGTCACTGGATACACAGAAAAAGTCTGTCTCAAAAAAATAAAGAGGACCAATAGACATCCCACTGGATTTGCTGTACATGCCTCCAACCTGAACTTGATCTCTGGAAGCCACATGAAGGAGGGAGAGAATCAACTCCTTTAAAATTATCCTCTCACCTCCACACGCACTATAGCACGTACATGCCCACATTTATGCATGTGCATACATGCATAATAAAAACACAAAAATTAAAAATAAAACAGTTTTGATATTAGATAAAATGATTCTTAAGAAAAAGTCAATCCAAAAGAAAACAAAACAATGAAAAGATGACCAGAAATTGCCTACAAGAGGTCCCAGATGTTAGACTTCGTAAAAGCATTAAAGGAGTTAGTGTAAATACAATATTCAGGAAGTAGAGGAAACTTTACAATTTTTAAGCCATTATAGAATATTGATAAAGGTATACAAATAAAAAAAGAACCAAATGGAAAGTTTGGATTGAAAAGTGCAATGAAATAAAAATCAATAGTGAGGTTTAGTCATAGATTTGAATAGACAGAATTAAAATAAGCTTGAAGACAAATCAATAGGTTATTCAAGAAAAGAACAGAAGAAAAAAGAATTAAGAAAACTAAATATTCTCAAAGATGTGAGATTCCTCTAAAAACAGTAAAAGATGCATAACGAGAGTACTTCAAGTAGAGGAACGAATACAAATATTCCAAATATAAGTACTGGAAACTCACCAAACTTGATGAAAATCATGAGTTGATATATCTAGACAGCCTAAGTCTAGATATATCTAAGACAGCCTAAGTCTAGCAAAGTCTAAGGAATTCATGGAACAAGAGTATAAGAGAAAGTCTTGAACGTAGTGGGAGAAAAGGATATGTTCCAAAGCAACACCGGCAGACATCAGCAGGGTTGCTGACCTGAAGACAATAAGGTGACAAAAAGTGTCCACAAAAAAAAAAAAAAAAAAAAAAAGGCAACAAACTTGTCACTCCAGCCTCTTAGATCCCACAAAGTTATCTCAAACATTAAGGTGAAATAAATGTTCTCAAACGAACAAACTTAAAGAAGTTCATTGCTAACACTTTTGCATAACAAATACTAAAGACGGAGTTCATTTGGTCACTTAACATCAAATAAAATTGCAATAACTTCAAACATAATTGCAATAGGCAATATAAGTGCACATTTCTTATACTTTTTAAATTGATTTGTAAACAATGTTTTCAAAAAAGTGCTATTGAACCTATGATATGTAGGTACATATTTGATAATAACAATGTGTCTTAGAAGTCACAGAATAAGTGCTTGACAAAACCGAACACCTGTTCATGTTATTTTTTTTTTTTAAAAAAGCCTAGAAATAGGATGGTCGTTCTACATTGTTAAAGCCATACATATAAAATCTATAGTTCTCACAATATTTGGTAAATGAATGATTACCTCTAAGATCTGAAATGAAACTATGTCCACTCTTACTATTTTTATTCAATACTGAACTACAGCTAAAGAAACTACAAAAGAATATGAAATAAAATGCATCCATACTGGGAAGGAAAATAAAAAATTGCACATTTCAGATGATTGTACTTTCTCGTACAATAAAGAAAAATTATTAAGCTAAAGCAAGTCCTGAGCAAGCTTGTAGGAGATTATTTAATGATGGAAGATTGAGCTCACTGTGAGTGGGACCATTCCCCGGAGCAGCGAGGTAAGATGGAGAAAGCTGGTTCAGGATTTTGGTCGAATGGCAAAATAGAAAACTGCTCCTCTCTCAGCTGTTTCTGCAGATGTGAAGTGGACAATTCCCTGGGCTCTTGCTGGTATGAATTATCCTGTCACAAAGGCTTTAAGCCAAGAAAAAATAATCCCTGCCATTCCCCCTAAGTTGTTTGGGTCCTGTCTTCATTTAGCAATGAGAAGATGAAATAACCTCAGTATATGCAGAATATAAACAGTGATGCCTGAAGCGGGGATATGGCATAAGTTAGGGCTTCAGAAATGAAGGAGGAGACTGAGATAGAAACCTGAGTAACATTAAACAACATGTGAGAGACCTTCTCATTGTAAATACTTTGGTGAGAAGCTGGGGAGATGGCTCAGTCCCTAGAAACCAGATAAAAGCCAGCAAGTGTTTGCAACTCTAGCACTGGGGGTTGGAGCCCCTCTGGCCAGCCCCTCTAGCTGAATTGCTTCAAAAAAAAAAAATGAAGAGGCTGTGGTGAGATAGCTCAGTAGTTAGAGTTCTTGCCATACAAGCAAAAAGAGTGGGTTCAGATACTCAGGTCCCGTGACAAATGCCAAGGAGGGTCCCATGACAAATGGCAGCATACTTGTAATTCTGGCCTCAAAAGGGGAGACTGGAAATTCCCAGAGCAAGTTGGCTAACCAGATAAATTCTAACAGCAAGATCTGGATTTGATTACACACCCTGTCTCAAAGCATAAGGCAGAAGTCTGTTCAAGGATAATTACTGACATTACTGTTGCACCTTCACATGCATAAATATATACATACACTCACAGTTGCATACATACGTAGTCCAGAGACATGTGCATTCATGGGCATGTGCACGTTCATGTATATATGACACATAAAATAATTATTTTGCATTTCATTGACAATGTAGAACAAAATTTAATTCAGATGATCAGGCTGAAGTTTTATGGGCCATTCTCTTGGTATGTGCCCTAAGAATATGAAGAACTTATCTGGCTGGGTTGCCACTCTGAAAACAGACACACATGCAAGTGGCCTAACAGCACTGAAGAGTTGGAGAAACGTGTGAAAGAAAGAAATGAAGCTGTCAATGTATTTAAGGACTGCTTCAAATGCAAAAGTCAGTGAAAAGAGACTGAAATTGACCAGTGTCTAGGACTTTTAACTTGTTCTAGCTTTCCTTTTTATTTTGATGTTCCCTATATCTATTGAGAAGTAGGATTTCTTTTTCAAGAATTATGCTACTTTCAAGGGAATAATTTGAGTATTCATTTATGGGCTAAAAAAGAAACTTATTTTCCAGTGAAAAATATTTTTATAATTCTAATAAGTGTAAGAAAGTTAACAAAACTATCAGAATGAAAAAAGGACTATTAAACATTTGATATTTAAAATTTTTTAAACTATGTTCTCAAACATTTTCTTTGCAAGACATTGGTAATACTAAATTAAAAATATTTTCAAGAAGTTCATGTTTAATTCCTATCTTATTATATATTAAAATTATACATGCTTGATAAGTCCAATTTTTTTCTAAGTACTATGTTAATAAAATGATCATCAAATTTTGAAAATATCAATAGATTCAACTGTTAAGATCAGAACCTTCACAAAAAAGAGCTCTAGGCAATGCTACTGAGTACTTACACCTCATCAGAAGAGGAGGACCCAGAGGGAAGTTTGACATGCACACTAAAGGATGCTCCAGGAATGGGGGGGGAGGCAGCACCGAGAGAAAGGGAGGGAGGGGGGAAAGGAAAGGGAAAAGGGGAGAGGGAATAGGGGATTCAGGGAGGAGTGGAGGGAGGGAGGGGAATGGGGTACTTATCAACTTTGTATGAGTGGAAGAAATACATAAAAATTTTAAGAAATGAGTTTTAAGTATTAAAAAAATCAGAACCTTCTAGATTTGATAACTTTCCAATTATCATGTATTGGTGCTCAGGAGTTAAAGCTTTTGCCTTGCAAGCTATATGACCTGAGTTTGGATCCAAGTTCCCATATGCAAACACCTAGGAAAGGTGGCCGCAGCCTGTACTTCAGGCCCTAGAAAGGCTAAGCCTGGGAACCCCAGAGCAAAGCAACAAGGAGGTAGAACAATCTAGAATCATTACTGATGTCACCCTTGGGCATCCACAAGCACACAGATTCAAGTGCCCCCTTCTATACACCACCCCACACACATACACACAAAAAATTTAAAAATCACTTATTGCACTGTAATTTTCATATTATCATCCACAACTGTGTATCATTTATGTTGTTTTCAAATTTAATAATCAATAGTGTTTCAAGTTTCCTTTGGATAGTGCTATTTCTTTCTTTAGAATAGATTTTTTTTTACAAATTGGCTCAGAGGAGAATATCTGGTATACATATACACAATTAAGACATACACATATATTTTAATAATCATATATATTGTAATACATATTGTTTTCCATGACTTGCACTCTTTGACATTCATATACACAGAAAGATAGCCTGTTTCTGTAAGATGCTCATCTTACCTTCAGGAGTATTTTCACCTTAATTTTTACAGTGTTAATCTGAAATTATACTCACAATGTTTATTGTAAGAATAACTTATATGTTTACTAGGAGAGGAAATGATCATCAAATTTTGAAAATATCAATGGATTCAATTGATCAGATCAGAACCTTCTAGGTTTGATAACTTTCCAATAGCCTAGAAACAAGCAATGGAATCTTTCACAGGAGTCTTTGGCGACATCCCAAACCCAAATCCCAGTGAACAGGGTTCATTCTTCTTATTCTGGAAAGCACCAGTCTTATCAAGAAACACTTCAGACATAGCTCATATTAACAAGGAACTATGGTATGTCAGAAAGTGTGGTGGATTACAAGAAGCTTATAGTTTGTTAGAAAGATTTGAGCACAAAGTGCTTCAAAATAACAATATGAGATTTTAGGTAAAAGAATTTCAGAAGCTAGCACAGTAGTTCTTCATGGTCAGCATAAAATTATTTGACAAAGTCACAAAACAAACCAGAGGGAGGGAAAGAGAGAGAAGAGAGGGAGAACACTTCAGGTCATCATAAGTAAGCTGGTTTACTAGATTCTTTTTTAATTTTTATTGTTTTGTGTGCATGCACATGCACAGGTACATTGTGTGTGTGTGTGTGTGTGTGTGTGTGTGTGTGTGTGTGTGTGTGTGTACCCAAGGGCACTATGTGTACCTGTGAGGCCCAAAGGTGACAATCATCCTGGAATGCTTCTACTTTTTTTTGCTTCACTCTGGAGTTTCCCAGGCTCTATCTTCCAGAGTCAAAAGTCCAGACTGCAACCATTTTTGCCTGATGTGTTCATGTGGGATCTAGGATCTGAACCATCTCTCTAGTCCACCTCTTTTTTTTTTTTTAAAGATAGGGTCTCCCCTATAAAAACCTTAGTTGAAAGGGTAAGGAACTCCCTGGAGCTGATTGGACTAGGCCAACAGTTGCTAAACGGAAATCCAATAGCACAGTCACTACAACCAACACTCAACAGATGGGATCTTATGAAATTAAAGAGCTTCTGTTCAGATAAAAAGATTGTAACCTGACCAAAAAGGCAACCCACAGAATGGGAGAAAATCTTCACTAACCACATATCTGATAGAGCTCTATTATCCAGAGTGCACAAAGAAAACTTAGAAAACTAAACACCAAGGAAACAAATGGGCCAATTAAAAAAATGGGCCTTGGAACTTTAAAGAAACTTTTCCAGGGACGATATTGAAAAGTCTAACAAATATCTTAAAATATGCTCCACATCATTAGCCATCAGAGAAATGCAAATCAAAATCTCCCTGAGATATCATCTCACCCCTGTCAGGATGGCAAAAATCCACAATACAAACAACACCAAATGCTGGAGATGATGTGGCGGGAAGGGAACTCTGGTGGCAATGCTGGCTCATAACAATTCTGGCGAACCATCTGGCAATTCTTAAAGAAGGTAAAGATTGAAATGCCATATGACCCTGCTATTCCACTTTTGGGAATAATCCCCCATACAGCAAAAATTCACTTCAATAGCGCAAGCATGACTATGTTCATAGCAAAGTCATGGAATCAACCCAAATGCCCAACAGTTGACAAGTGGATAAGAAAAATGTGCTACATTGATACAATGGAATACTACTCAGCCATCAAAAATGATGAATTAATGAAATTTGCTGGGAAATGGATGGAATTATAAAAAATTATATTGAGTGAAGTATCCCAGACACATAAAATTAAGTGCCATATGTACTTCCTAATAGGTGGATCCTAGTACCAAACCCACTTAGTGACACACTCAAAGATAAATCTCTGTAATACCTACAGTAATTGCAAAGATTACAAACAGGAGGTAAGGGGAAGGAGGGCCCCGCCAGAAACAAGGAGAGAGGGGATCATGCTACAGCAGAGAAAATAAACCACCATCAAGTACTGCAAGTCAGTAATGAGACATCTGGTTAAGCTCACAGACTTTCCTTCCTGGTTACTTGCAACTGATGGGGTTTGGTCTCACCAGACAGGGAGGGCATAGAGTCTGGCAGATAGATGGTAACCATCCTGCAAATGGGAGACTGACTCCCCCTCCACAGTCTCCTGCTCTTGTTCCATCTACCTTTGAATCTACTCTTACAATAAGACTCTATTTTCACAGCCTTTCATCTCTGGCTATGAGGTGACATCCAATATCCATCAGGATAGAGCCAAAGGAAGTGCAGGAGCAGCAAAACTGGAAGAAAAAAAAAAAAAAGAAAAAAAACCCCAACAAACCATAATTCAGAGCATCAGAGACCCTACATTAATCACTAGGAACCAGGTCATCCTAATTTCTCTCCACCCCAAAGCTCAGGGAAATTTGCGGAACAGTGGGCGGGTAAGGTTGTTAGAGCCTAAAGATCGGGAGAAGCAACGATATGCAAGATACTACACACAAGTCAGGGCCGAAGTAATCACAATAGGACTTTGCATGACCTGGGCAGTTACCAACATATCATTGAGCCCCCAAAGGCTAGCATGAATTACAGGCACTAGGATCCTTAGAGGCAAGGGATTAATAGCCACAATAGTGTTCCTATACTAAAGGGGAACACAAAAAAGAGCTCTAGGCAATGCTACTGAGTCCTTACACCTCATCAGAAGAGGACCCAGAGGGAAGTTTGACAATGCACAGTAAAGGATGCTCCAGGAATGGGGGGGGGAGGGGGCACTGGGAGAAAGGGAAGGAGGGGGGAAGGGAAGGAGAAAAGGGAAGAGGGAGCAAGGGGATACAGAAAGGGATGGAGGGAGGGAGGGGAATGGGGTACCTATCCAGTTGCATGAGTGGAAAAAAACTGTTTTTGTTTTTTTTTTTTTTTTTAAAGATAGGGTCTCCCTATGTTGCTGGATAGCTCCATACTCAGGTGATCTTGAACTGCATGATGTTGGGATTAAAGGTATGTAAACCACTACACTTGGCTGAGAATCACTTACTTGTTTATTGCAAAACTTACTGAATGTTAGGAAACCTGGAAAAGTCTTTTAATAATACCAGCATTTTAAGAATTGTTGCTTAATTATTGTATATAACATTTGACGATTAGATGTCACACATTGTCTATTGTTAGATTACTGTACTTTTATTATTTCAATGGGACTTGCTAACAAATTAACTTGGATAGGTTATATTAACTTCATTACATTGCATTGCCCTTATAGACTGTCATTAAAAACTTTTCCTCAGCATATATTTGTGCTTGCAGTTTCTATGGTTCTTTTGTTTCCTATCTGTAACAAAAAAAGATCTTTCTTGGACAGTCCAATGTAACTTATGCTAACTAAATATTAAAAAGAAATAAAGTAGACCGTGAACTTTGGTAATGCACTGAAATTAATGCTATGAATGTATTTATATTGCTAAGCTGTATTATTAATGAAATCATATAATTTAAAGAAATCACTTCACATTTCTTAGGTCTGAACTTGTATAATGTACCTATTTTTAACATGTAAAAATCATACTTGATGAATATAAAGATAAGAATGATTCTGCAAGCTTGAAAATCTTCAGACTTCTCTTCCCAGATAAACACATTCCCTATGTTCAGAAAAGACAGGACCAGCTCCTTTATCTGAATATTCAACACCAAATCAAAAATTCTCACAGCACAAAACATCTCATACACATTACTCAGTAATTGGTCCCTATTCACACACACTTCCTTGATTAGAACTACAGGAGCTTTCTAACCTTCATCACAAATATTTTGCAGGTCAGTATTTATCTAATTTTTAGATGTTATAAAATTAATCTGTTGGGGATGGGGGAAGATGATATGGCTACAAATGATGCAATACTCCCTGACTCAAAGTCAGTAATGCAAAACACAGTATTTCCAAGTGATATTTAAATTTTTTTATTATTTATTTATTCAATTGTGCATGTATGTGTGTGCTCATGTCTGTATGTATATGTGTGTGTGTAGAACCACGGACGAATTCGGGAACCACCATGGACGCCTCCACCTCCTCCTTGTTTACTCTGCCTGGGGAATCACAGGCTCCGCCCTACCAGGACCAGAAACGCAGGCCACCCCCGCTTCCGCCCAGCATCTATACGTAGGGTCTAGGATCCGAACTCAGGACCTTCTGCCTGCAAGGCAGAGGCTTAACCCCTGAGCCAACTCTCCAGCCCCTCCAAGTGATATTTTAAATATGACTCAAACCATATACAATGTCAGTAAGACCTGGTTAAAAGTGAAATAGAGGTAAAACAGTGGATTCTCAATAGGGAATAATATGAATATCAAAAGGCTAGAGAGATCATTACAAAACCAAAAAAACTCAATATTTTTCTAAAATGGAACCTCTTGAAAATGATATTAAAGGTTAAACATCATGGATACAATGTCATATTGTGTTGCTAACTTTTTTAGAAACTGAAAAAGAAAAAAATTAAAATAAAAATTAAAAAAAAAGTCACTCCTTTTGGGGCAGTTTTCATTATTCCTAGAGTTAAAATTTAAATAGTAAGTGGTTTAACATTTTTCCATAATATCATTCCACTAAATCTTTCCACATCATTTCCATGTTCCCACTATAAAGCATAAGCTTTTGGTTACCACTTCATTTAGTAGATTTTCTGTCATCATGGTAATTATCCTTGGATAATAACAATAATAGAGGGCTGGTGAGATGGTTCAATGGTTACGCCTCTGCTTTGAAAGTAGAAGATTCTCAGTTCAGATCCTGGATCCCACATAAAAAAAGTAATAACAGTAATAAACAATAACTAAAGCAATTCCTAAAAACACAGTACATACCCACTATATATGGTATTATGTTACATAACAGCATTTTCAATCAAGCACATGCTGTGCACTAAAGACAACCTGCACCCACTACCCTCAAGCTTCATTTCCCTACAGTTTCACTTGTACTTCCATGTAATGATTTTTGTATCTATATAAAATTTAGGAACCACACATGAAAGGAAATGTATGATATTTGTTGTTCTGGGGAGAGATTAATTTATATAATATGATTAACTTCATATACATTGATATACCTGTGAGAACTAAAACTTTGTTTTTTTATGGATGAAAATAATTCCACTGTCTGTGTTGTCTTTATCCATTCCTGTGTTGGTACTAGGCTGGATACATAACTTGGATATTGTGACTAGCACTTCAATAAACATTGATTTTTCAAGTATTTCTGAAATATAATGGATTGGGAGTCCTTTTGGGTAAATACCCAGGAGTGACAGAGTCAGTTTTCATTTCCATTGAGGAACATAAGATTGGTTTCCACTATAATTGCACTAGTTTTACATTCCCACAGCAATGCATAACGGTTACCTTTACGCCATACCCTCTCTAGTATTTTTGCCATTTGGAGTCTTAATGAAGGTGATCCTGAGGATAAAATCTCAGTGTAGTTTGAGTTTGCCTTTCTTTCGTAGCTAGCTGGCTGAACATTTTTTTATGTGTTTATTGGTCATTTGTATTTTATCTTCTAAGAACTATTTCATCACCTCAGTTATTGGCTGCTTTTGATTTTTTATTTCTTTTTATATTCTACATATTAATTCTCTATCAGATGGAAGGCATCCTTCCTCCTAAAGGCTGTCTCTTAAATGTATTGTTAACCATCGCTGTGCAGAAGCTTTTTGATTTTATGATTTGATTTTTGTTAATTGTTGGCATAATTTCCAGAGCTACTGGAATTCTGTTCAGAATGTCCCAAAATATGTATATAACTAGAAGTGCTTTCCTACTTTTTCCTTTAAGTTTCATAATTTCAAATGTTACATTAGTGTCTTTGATCCATTTGGAGTTGATGCTTTTGCAGGATAAGAGATTGGAAATTAGTTTCATTATTCTATATATGGATATCCAGTTTTGTTGAAGAGACTATCTTTTTTCCATTTAAACTTTGGGCATCTTTGCAAAAATAAATCAGATGACTGCACCTGTATGAGTTTATATCTGGGTTATCTATTTTACTACATTTCCTGTTTCTATGTCAGTATCATGATGTTATTATTACTACGGCTCTGTGGTAGTATTTGAAATCAAGTATAGTGATGGTATACCTAGCATTATTGTTTTTACTCATTATGCTTGTCTCTCTGGGGTATTTTGTGCTGCTACATCTATTTTAAGATTTTTTTTTCGGTGAAGAATTGCATTGGAATTTTGATGGGAACGACATTGCATCTGTTGGTTGCTTTTGGGGAGATATCCACTTTGCAATATTAATTCTTCTGATCTATGAGTATGAGACATCTTTAAAGCTAGATTCTAGTGTCCTTTTCCATTGTTTCATTCAGTGTGTACAACAAATGTGATTCTTGTTTTAAAGTACAGTTAGTGAATTCTTTCATAACACAAATGTAGATCTTATTTAAAAAGTGTCCCTAAGTGAAGCATTCACAGTTCTAATACAATGTTAAAGAAAGGTCCATCATCTTTAATATTTATCTATACCATGACAGATTTCAATACAGAGAAGGATGAGTAAGTGATTAAAGCTTACCTAAATAAACAGGGGTCTGCAAAATCTGGAAGATTAAAATCAATGAAAAGTGAGATGGTAAATCAGTTTCTCAGCTCAGTGATCGAAATCCAGAAGAAAAATGATCTTAATTTTAATTAACCTTGCTGTGACATTTCAGTGTTGAATTTTTTGAGACATATAAACTAAAAGTAAAATGACATGGATATAGAATAACCAATATATCAGGTAAAAAAAGGCAAGAATCATTCAGAAAGTGATAAAAATCAGTATCAGATGTCAAGATGGTGAGGAAATATGTTGAGTTATAAGAAACAAAAAAAATGTGTTAAGTAGTTCAGTTGCTAAACCAAAATTCATTTTCACATTTAATCATAGGTATAAAGTTTTTAATACAAAATGTCATTGCTTAATTTGTTTACTTCAAAATAACACAATAAAAGCTGTTTGCTGAAATTACAGTTTACTGACAGCTGAACTAAATTCTACAGCATTCTGAAGAATAGGAAAGACGAATAAAGTGGTAAGGTAGTAAATGCGAGTGCACCCCCACTTAATCATTTGGACATGATGTGTAAAGCAAATGTGGTCCCTTATTACGCAAGGGAAGCCAGGAGTTTGAATCTTAATGTAATATTTC
Organism: Typhlomys cinereus; assembly: GCA_023101885.1. Lineage (NCBI taxonomy): Eukaryota > Metazoa > Chordata > Mammalia > Rodentia > Platacanthomyidae > Typhlomys > Typhlomys cinereus. Next base: position 1,533,877 of record JALPQD010000157.1, on the reverse strand, counting down.
CCAACTAAGGAAAATTATGTGAGATCAGTGGTTTGCTTTGATTATGTATGATTGGTTTACATTTAGAGTAAAGACAGGAAATGTTTAAAGCATTTTAATCCACTATTGTGTCAATTCCCTTCTACCATTCTTCCTACTTAGTAAGTTAACAAATGAAAATTCAGCAGTTTGAGGTTTTAAACTACTTGGAATTTCAAATGGTTTCGTATTATGTAGGAAGGAGCACGGGAATGAGAAGTCACAAGTGCACTTCTGAAAATGTTCAGAAGTTTGAAGAGAAGTCACCATTCCAAAGTACGCAACTGTAATGGGGATGGGTGTCTGTCTTCCTTCAGTTGTCTCTTGGTTACTCACAATGACAGAGCAATGAAAACTAAGCTGTTCATTCCAGCGGCAGATGGGGAAAGTAGCTCCTTTCAACTGTGATTTATGAAACCTCTGTTGAGTATTTATTTTTCTTTTTTAGGAGCTTAAGCATCTTTAATCAAAGGAAGGACCAGACACAGTTGTTGTAGTCCTAGTCTGCTGCTTATGTTTCTGTGGTATAAATGTTATAACCCCAAAATATATAACAAAATGACAATCAACTTTTATCTTTTGCCAAGACATTTTACTATGGAGTACATGTTATGATTAATAGCTAAGCAAGTTCTATCAGAATTCAAAATGCATTTACTACTTTATATATATATTTATTTATATATATGGTGGCAATTATACATATCTACACAGGTATTAAAATTAAAAAATGATTCATCAAAAAAGAAGAAAAAGTCAGCATACATCATTTAAAAAGAAAAAGGCCAGGAAAATACTGAATATCTTGTTTCCCCATTCCTATCAACCCCTCCTACACTACCACATTCTTTTCCTTCCTGTGTCTTATTTCTTTATGTTCTTTTTTTCAATGTTATGTCCATAAACAAGCAAAGCAAAGCATTCACATTTATTCTCCCCCTTCTTAATCCTAACACTTTGAAGATTGAGGCACTGTGAGTTTAAAACTAGCCTGGTCTATAGAATGGATACATTACCTCAAAATAATAAGTATGTAAATAGAAAAAATAAAGGAGTCTAGTTAGTATGTGGACACTGACACATTAATAATTGTGGTACATTAAAGATGACAGCATAGACAGTTTACATTTCGTATTTGATGTAGTTTGATAATTATTCAAATAAGATAGAAACTAATTTCTACCATTTACAGAAAGTACAGGGTGACTCTACAAGAGGGAGCCTCACATGCCAAATCCACTAGTCAAAAGACACTAAGCTCAAATCCAGGTGTTAACAACATACTTCTACTTTCCAGATCTAACTCCACGCTTTTTCTATTTCTTGTTTTGAGGTGGTTAAAAGAAAAAAAATCATTAAATGCATTTACTCTTTGATTAAGAAACATGACTTTGGAAATTTTTTCTATACTTTATGTATAAAATGATACCAGTTAAGGTTATTTACTGAACTAATGTTTATAACAACCATATATTGAAAATATCTCAGATGTCCCTTCACGAGGGCTAGTTTAATAAACCAGGGCATATGCTTTTAATGGAATATGCCTCTATAAAAAGGAATGAAGACATCATCTGGGTGCTGAAATTAAAGCATAAACACTCAGATACAAACTAAAGTGCTAAACATAAATACTTGTGTAAGAAGGGGAGAGAATAAATGTGAATGCATAGTTTTGCTTGTTTATGGACATAACACTGAAAAGAAGAACATAAAGAAATAAGACAGGGAGGAGAGGAAAGTGGTAGTATAGGAGGGGTAGATAGGAATGGGGGAAGCAAGATATTCAGTGTGCACCTTCTAAAGATGTTTTGATTTTTGAAGCACACATGGAAAGGTAAGAAGATAGTTATATGAAAAAAAAAGGATTAAAAAGAAGCAGTGCAGGGCTTGATAATCTATGTGCTAATCTTTTATTTGGCTTTAGGTAAGAGCAATTTTTCTTTAATCTTTGTCCTGTTTTGGCAAGAACAAAACCATGTTTCATTTAGAGAAGTCTTTACTACATTTGAGTGTGAAGAAAGAAAATAAATATTACATTGGGGACTTGAGTGGAGAACACATTTCTTGTGATTTAAAATAGAACATCACCTAAGGATAAATAGCTTAATTTTTAGACATATTCATTCCAATCCACTAAAAGTATCTGAATAAGGAAGAAGTGCTGATAAACTAACTTCTGAATGAAAGTTTTTTTTCTTTTTTACTTGTTTCAGATTGTGACAAACTAAATATTAGGGGCTGTGGCTGAGAGAAGAAAAGATTCTCATTATTATACTTGGTGTCGGCTGTTGAGCTGTCAAACGAAACTGCTTGATAATGTCCATCCACCGCTCTGCCATTCCCAAGAACCACTGTGCACAGTGTGGGTTCTTCCTTATTTTCAAAATTGTAGGAGATACTTGATGTCAACAGAGTCCCCAGCTTGTGGATTTTGTCATCTTTGTTTTCTAAATGAATAAACTGACATTTAGAGAGGAGTGATAATTGGATAAGATCCCACCACCATGATTGAAAGAAGCCAAGCCAAACTGAAACCCAGATGTTTTGATCCTGGGTCTAAATCATTGTCTACTGTGGCACAGTTTGCATAATTATAAATGTCTAACCTAAATATACATCTGAAGTTGACAGAAATAACTAAAGATTTGTTTTTGATGTGTGTGTGTGTGGGGGGTATATAAGCATGCCTGTGTATGTGTGTGGAGGTCAGAGGTCAACCTTGAGTATTATACCCCAGGATTTGCCCTCACTGGGGCCAAGGATTAACTGGGTAGGTTAAGTATCTGGGCAGATTAAGCTGGCTAGCCAATGAGCTCTAGGAATCCATTTTTCTCCTTTTCCTTAGTGCTAGGATTATAAACTTGTGCTGCCACACCAGGTTCTTAAGTGAGTATGGTGGATTGAAGGCAAGGCTCCATGCTAGTGCTGTACTTTATCCAGTAAAATGTTACTCCATTCCAAATGGGTAGGTTGGGGAGCCTTTAAAAGTCAGCCTATAATGAAAAAAAAAAAAAAGCTATACTCAAGCAATGCATTCTGTGTGTACATGATTAAAAACTCCAATATTTTACTTCAAAGTATAAATTAAGATATCAAATATATTTTAGGTAATGTATTTTTAAATGTAATTATTTGCTACATGTATCTCATGTAAGAGAAAAATGATTACAAGTGAGTGTATACAGGTGAATGTATGCAATGTATAAACAAACACATAATATACATGCATGTATTCTCAACACTACTGTTTCAATAATGACTAATATGAAAAGGTTCACTATGAGTTAAGTAATATTGTTCATACATTACCACATTTAGTCCTTTTAAGATGTTTATGTGTAATTCTGAATGCCAAATCTAAAGATATATATGATTGAGATAGAAATAACTAAATATAATAGTATCTGGTAAGTGAGAAAGACTTGTTTTTTGTTGTGTGTTTGTGTGTGTCTCTGTGTGTGTGTGTCTCTGTGTGTGTGTGTGTGTGTGTGTGTGTGTCTGTGTATAGCCATTATCTTAAATATAGATGAGGGAACAGAGTTTAGAAAGGTGAATTATGGTGCTGGAGAGATGGCTGAAGGGTTAAACCTCTTTCTCTCAAGCGAGGTCCTGAGTTCTGATTCCAGATCCCACATGAAACATTAGCAGAAATGATGGATGGCCTGTACTTTTTCTCCAAATGGAATCTGGGAAACTCCAGACCAAAGCAAAATGGAGGAAGCATAATCCAAGGTGATTCATGAAGTCACCCAGGGCTTCCACAGACACACACAGTGACCTCTGACACACACAAAGTAAATTTTAAAAGAAAGTTGAATCACACCAAAAACAAATTATCAGTGTCAGCAGATTTCAAATCTATTCAACCTATTCAATTCAGATCTCAGAATAGGTTATTGCTTTTGTTTTAATGTACCATATCTGAGAATTATATGAGACAGTAGAATTAAGTTTATACACGCGAAATATGAAAGGTCTGACTTCTAATTTCCAAATTCTTAAATGAAAAGTACACTGATAAGACTTTCATCTAAGATGCTAGGGGGAATATATATTTAAGACATTTTCTCTGCTCCAAGTACTGAGCAATCATGGATATAATATAAATTATAGATGAAGTACTAGAGATAAAGCAAAGAGATAAAAAAAAATCAAAGGATGCAGCTGGTCTAGTATGATGATCTATGCCTGTAATCCCAGCATTTGGGAGTTTGAATTAGGAACACTGCAAATTCAAGGATGCCTGAAATATAGGCTAATCTAAACTGAACAAGACCCCTTTTTCAAAGACATGGGGGGGGGGGCGGGAAGCTGCACCGAAAATAGAAACCACCATGTGACAGATCATAAAACAATAAGACTTGGATAGTTTTGCAGAACATGAAATTGCACTGAGGTATGATTCTCTAAACTGTGAAATATTTTAGAGTTAACCCTTAGATAAAATGAGGAAGAAAATACTAAATTCCTAAAACTTGGGTCACACTGCTTATCGACTCTTGATAGGGTAAACAGAAAGAGATAAACATAGAAAACATTTGCCTGTATTATAAATCTGTAATCTAATTTCTAAAGAGAAGAAAAGTAAAACTTAGGAAGTAAAAAGCCACAAAAATGGAAGGGTCTATAGGCTTAGAAATAAGAAAAATAAAGACAGATGAAAGAGGAATTATACAAGGTATAATCAGAAAACATCTTAGATCCCTAAGAAATAAAGAGAGAAATAAAATTCATAAAAATCTCAAAGAAATTGCAAAACAAACAAAAGACTAGAATACTTATAAATAAAAATACAAAAAATTAGAAACAAAATGTCTATTAGCCAAAAAAGAAAACCTGAGTAGACAGACTAGGTGCATTTTCTATTGGATATAGTAAAAAAGAAGATTAGTAAATTGGAAAGCAGGACTAAGGAATTCATTGACAATAAAACAAAAGATGAGAAGTGAAGAGAACTAAAATAGCCATTATAATTCACAATGACTAGAGGTCTTAATGAAATAACATTCAATTTCAAATAAAACATAGAAAATATAGCATATTAGCAATATTTAGACAGTTATTACTTGAGATATTTTCAGAATTAATGACTAGTGAAAGACTTTATATTGAAAGGACTATCACCAAATCAAAAGAAAGAGAAAAAAAATCAATCTATAACCAAAGCCACTAACAAACTGATTCAATTTCTGTAATCTCTCTCTCTTCCCCTCTCTCTCTTTATCTCTAAATAGTTCCATCTCTGAAAAACCCAGACAATAATAAACATAAGATATTTAAAACAGAATTCAGAGTGAGTATTCCAAGGGGGAAAAGAAATATTGAAAGTAATAGTTTATCTGCATCTTAAAATAACTTTGATGTACTGAAAAGCATACAAATTTTAAAAAATTCACATGATATGAATGCATTTCTAATGTTAAGTGAAAAGATAGCATCAAATAACTATGTTTACATGACAGTTTCGAAAAGCAATACTGCAGGGAAACACAGTAAATCTTTGCTTGCCAGGGAAGAGTTGGGAAGACATATTAAGTATAAAGGAGCATGAGCATTTTTTTTTTTTTTTGTGGCTGATGGAAGTTCTATTTATTCTATGGTAGAGATCCAACGGATATTTTGAAATGTCAAAACTCAGAACCACGTATTATGAAGTTTAAAAGACTTTATTTTATGCAAATTATGACTTAAGTAACTTGTTTACAAACTGCTGAAATGGTTAAAGTAATGAGTGCACTACCTCAAGCACATTTATCAAATGAAAGAGACAAAAATTATAAAATGAAAAATGAGAGAAAATGTAAGAAAGGAAGATCACAGTAATGGTTCTAATACAGATCAATCTCTAGCTAAGACTGCTGAGGCACAAACAAGAATTATTAACAAGAAGCAATTACAAAATAACTAGAAACAAAAAGATGGAACACTGAAAATGTTAAGACACAAACCAATAGCTGAGATGAATTATATAATTATATTTATATATTAGCTATATGCTCATGTTTACAATTTCTTTTGTAAAACAAGCAAAATGATAGACTCTGTGATAGATTGCATAGTATCACATAAACATCAACTTTTACTTATCTGCACTGTTATAAACTCTTGTCAATAGTGCTTACTGTATTAGCAAAATATAACCCAGCTTTTCAAATTCAATGTTTTCAATACTTAGAAGTTTTTTATCATTATCATAACATATTCTTTGTATTCTACTTAATATAATCTTGCATAAGTAACTGAGATGATTATTTTCTAATGTTACAGAGCCACAACTACCACAGTTGAATATAGTGAACTATAGAAAACAATTTCCTTTCCTTTATTTTACCCTAAATTTTTATATTTTATAAAATATTATATTTTACCCTAAATTCTGAAATCTTAACACTAAAAGTGCTCCTTAAAGATAAGAAAAACATTATGTCTAAAAATAGGATCAGTCTGAAGATTCATAGAAAAATTCCCTGTGAAAAGATTTATGCTAGAGACAGTAAACTGTCTCAAAAGTCTTAGATAGTAACTAAAGATCATGAATAATATTGAAGTGAATTTATACTTGAAGAAAATTACTAAAAAAATAATTGTTTCAAACTATATAAAACATTCCCTTGTTCTCAGGAGATAAACATGCTTCAAATGTTCATGTAAAAATTTGTAATCTCTGATATTTACTTTCATGCTTTAGCCAGATAACAGAAAGTTATGTATATAAAATAAATAAACCCAATATGGCAAATGTTAACTGGTTAGCCTACGTGAGGGGTACATGATATTAACTATATATACTATTGTTACTAGTTTTTCCTACTTTTTGTGTTTTCAAAATAAAGCTTAAAAATTCTAAGCAAAAACATAAATCTCTTTAGAAGTTTCATATTAACACAATCTTCAAGAAAATGACTAAATTTTAAGGGAATTGAAAAAATATGAAGTTAGAAAACACTTTTAATTAAAACAATTAATAAATGCTTTAAACAGCAAGTGGGGGTTTTGAAGAATGTGTACAGAAATGCTTCTGAGTTCAGTATAAAGAATGAGGCAAACAAACCCAAATATGAAGTTATTTAAAACCTCTAACAGTGAGTTGTTTATACCAATTTTGCCAGATTTTAGTGCTTGGTTTTTAGGATAAACATCAGTCAAGATGCTGCTGTGAAGCTAATCTTCATTTATTCTTTTGAAGCAAGGTTTGTAATGAAAGGCGCAACTTGCCTATAGGGCTAGTGTGGTTAACCAACTTTTATAAGAAATTTCTGCTGAAATGCCATATGACCCTGCGATTCCACTTTTGGGAATAACCCCCCATGAAGCAGAGGTTCACCTCGATAGCACAAGTGCGACCATGTTCATAGCAGCACTGTTTACAATAGCAAAGTCATGGAATCAACCCAAATGTCCAACAGTTGAGGAGTGGATAAGGAAACTGTGGTACATCTATACAATGGAGTAGTACTCAGCCATCAAAAATGATGAATTCCTGGAATTTGCTGGGAACTGGATGTCATTAGAAACAATTATATTGAGTGAAGTATCCCAGACCCAGAAAATTAAGCGCCGTATGTACTCCCTAACAGGTGGCTCCTAGTACTAAACACACCCAGCCCACCTAGGGGCACTCGATGATAAATCTCAGTAATACAGTAATTGCAAGGATATGAGCAGGAGGGATGGGGTAGGAGGGCCACACCAGTAACAAGGAGAGAGGGGACCATGTTACAGCAGAGAAAATAGGCCTCCATCAAGGACTGTAAGTAAGCAATGAGACATCTGGTTAAGTTCACAGACTTTTCATTCCTGATCACTTACAACTGATGGGGTATGATCTTACCAGAAGGGGAAGGCATATAGTCTGGCAGATAGAAAGTAAACATTTTGCAAATGGGTGATTGACCCTCCCTCACTGTGGTTTCCTACTTTTATTACATCTACCTTTGAATATACTCTTATAACAAGACTCTAGTTTAACAGCTTTTTATCTCTGGCCAGGGGGTGACATCCAATACCCATCAGGATGGAGTGAAGGGCATTGCAGGAGCAGCAAAACTGCAAAAGAAAATCAACAAACCATAATCCAGAACTTCAGAGACTCTATATCAACCACATAGAACTAGGCCAGTCTAATCTCTCCCCATCCTGAAGCTCAGGGAAATTTGTGGAAAGGGGGCGGTAAGATTGTAAGAGTACAAGGATGGGAGGAGCAATGATGTGCAAGATTCTCCAGACAAGTTAGGGCCGAAGCAATCATAATTGGACTTTACATGCCCTGCGCAATGTCCAACACACTACTGACCCCACAAAGTCTAGCATTTGCTAAAAGTACCAAGATCCTTGGAGGCAAGGAATTGACAACTAAAATAGTGTTCCTATGCTTAAGGGGAACAAAGGAAAGTGTTCAGGGAAATGCTGCTGGGTCTTTGTATGTCATCGGAGAGGAAGACCCAGAGGAGAGTCTGGCATGCACATTAAAGGATTCTCCGGGGATTGGGGGAGGGGAGGCACTGGGGGATGGGGAGGGAGGGGTGAGGGGAGGGTGAGTAGAGGGGTGGGGGGAGGAGGAGGGAGGGAGGAAACCGGTGTACCTATTAAGTTTGTATGAGTGGAAATAATAATAAAAAATGTTAAAAAAAAAGAAATTTCTGCTTTCTGAGGCTGGAATTACAAGTAGGGTATCACACTCAACCAGCATTTTGATGTGATCTGGGGATCCAAATTCAAGTTCTTTTTCTTGTGCAGCAAATGTTTTAAACAGTGAGCTAGTCTATGGATCAAAAGTAAAAGTTTTTTAACTAAGAATTTCAAACATAGTTATGTACATTTATTTATAAAATATGAAAATGTCTTGAAAACTTCATCATCCTCCCTTAAAGACATGACTTAAATTAATTCAAAATACTTACACAATGTGGAAAATTAGCAATAAAATCAATAAAAATTTCCATTTTGCATAAATTAACAATACCATCTGACAAAATTTATATAGAGTAAAACATTAGCCTAAAACTAGAAGTCAAACCTGTTTCTACAAAAAGTGGCATTGAAGAAGGGATAAGCTGGGAAAATGTAAATCAACATACTTATGGAAAATTATTACATAATTCTATTCATAAACTGAAAAAGAAATGGTTTCCTTGTAGGATAAAATATGAAAATATTCATATGGAGACTAGAAAAAATTAAGAAAAATTAATAGAGCACAATAAAGGAAGAGAAATATTTGAAAATTGTTAGGAGAGTAAAGTTTTAGTGTTATTATGAAAATAAGTATATAGACACTTCACAACATATACATATCACAAAGCATTGTTATGCATGATAACATATATAAATTTCTTTTGCAATTCAAGTAATACAATAAAGCAAGAATGGCAGCATGAATAATATACTTGTGAAATGAATACAGAATGTATTACATGGGCAAAGTGAATTAAACCCAGTAAAAAATATAGATCTGTATGGAGGATACATATTTTGTAAATTTTTTATACCACAACTAACAATGCTGGAATATGAAACAAAAACTATTTAAATATCAAGGAAGGACTGGGCTGGAGAGATGGCTCAGAGGTTAAGCTTCTGGCTTGCAAGCAGAAGGTCCTGAGTTCAGAACCCAGATCCCAAGTAAAGACATCAGGCGGAAATGGCAGTGGCCTGAACTTCAAGCCCTGGCTTGAACTTCAAGCCCTGGTAGGCGGAGCCTGGAAATCCTGGAGCTAAGCAAAAAGGGAGGGCATAGAGTCTAGCAGATAGATGATAACCATCCTGAAAATGAGAGACTGATCCCCCCTCACCACGGTCTCCTATTCTAATTCCATCTACCTTTGAATCTACTCTTATAATAAGACTCTATTTTAACAGCCTTTTATCTCTGACTAGGAGGTGGCATCCAATACCAATCAGGATGGAGCCAAGGGAGGTGCAGGAACAGCAAAACTGAAAAAAACAACCATAATTCAGAACATCAGAGACTCTACATTAATCACCTGGATCCAGACCAGCCAAATCTTTCCCCATCCTAAAGCTCAGGGAAATTTGAGGAAGAGAGGGTGGTAAGATTGTAAGAGGCTAAAGATGGGGAAGAGCAACGATATGCAAGATACTCCACACAAGTTAGGGCTGAAGTAACCATAATAGGACTTTGCATGACCTGCGCAATGACTGACATATCAATGATTCCCCAAAGTCTAGCATGGGTCACAGGCACTAGGATCGTAGAGGCAAGGGATTAACAGTTATAGTGTTCCCATACTAAAGGGAACAAGAAAGGGCTTTAGGCAATGCTACTGAGTTCTTACACCTCTTTAGAGTGGATGAAGCAGAGAGAAGTTTGACATTCACACTAAAGGATGCTCCAGGGATTGGGGGAGGGGAGGAAGAGGGGAGTATTGGGAGAAAGGGAGAGAGGGAGGTGAAAGCAAGGGTAAATGGGGGGACGGAACAAGGGGTTCCAGGGAGGGAGGAGACCGGGGTACTTATTAAGTTTGTATGAGTGGAAAAATAATAATTAAAAAAAAGGAGGTAGTGTGATAGTTAAGCCTGGATGTCAACTTGACACATCTGGTATTAACCAAGCTGGGCTGAGACCACCTCTGCAAAGGATCAACTGAGACTACTTGAAAGGATTATACACGCCCTGGATCCTATCAAACCTCCAAAGCTCTCAAAGGATTCTCCCAATACTGCCTCATATAAAAAGGAGCCACCAAGGAGAACAGATGCCATCTTGCAGCTGTGATAGGAACCATTCTTCCTTCTGACTGCCTGCTTTCTTCAACCTTCTAGCCTTCGACTAGACTAAGGCTCTAGGAGTTCTCCAGCCTTCAGCCATCACCCACTTGACTTCCAAACTGAGCAGGTAGCTATTGGTAGCCATCATTGAAACTACCTCGGCTACTGGCAGCCATTGTTGGACTACCTTGGCTACTGGCAGCCTTCGCTGGACTACCTCGGCTAATGGCAGCCTTTGGTGGACTACTTTAGCCATATCTATAAGCCAACTCAATAAATTTCCTATATGTTATATATATATATATATATTCATTATGTGAATTCTGTGACTCTAAAGAATCCTAACTAATACAGGTAGATAATTCCTGAAGTCACCTTTGGTCCTCCACAGGGACACATAGTGCCCCCCCTGCCCACTAAATAAATAAAATATAAAAAAAAAAACAAGGAAGGAGAACATGAAATAACTGTTTTGGAAAAGTAACTTCTCTCACAGTCACTTACAAAGCAAGCATCTAAAGTAATTAACCAAAATGCATATGACTGCAATAGAGAATAGAATTCTTCAAATATCCTTGGAATCAAAAATAATTCTATCCCCTATTAAAAGAAAACTTCACAGAGTCCCAAACATTAAAATGTTACAGGCCAACCACTAATCACTAGGCACTAAAACCAAAGACTATTCGCTAAAAACAAAAAGAATTTATAAAATTATCTATGGACTAAAAATTATTCTCCAAGAATATAATGCATCAACTATAGATTTTAAATTCAGAAAATGACATTGAAGGCAGCCAAAAGTTCTATTATAAAATGACAGGTGGAACGCATCTATTGCCTCTCTCAAGATCTCATTAAAATCATAGTAAATTTTTTTTCTAAAGTGAGATAAAATAGGGAAGAAAAAGAAGGAGGGAGTAAAAGTATCAGTGGAAAAAGGAACTTCACAATTTTAAATGAAGAAAGTTCAAAGCAGTGAGTGACAAAGCAGAGTAGGAGAAAAGAAGGCGGAGAGAGGAGCCACTGGCCTCGGAGATCCTGGAATCAAACAGAAATCATTGTGGACTTTAGTGATGTGGAATGGAGATATCTGAAGGAAAAAGACAGACGTGGTCCTGGCCCTGCACTTGAACCTTTTCCCCCAAATTACAATAACAGAAACTGAAAATATGGTTTCATCTCTAAAAACCACAAGAGACATCAACACTGAGGTATTTGGAATTCTAAAATGCAATGGCTGTGAAGGGAAGCCGGTCCAGGCACTAGTTTGTTCGCACACGGCTTCCAGAATTTTGCTAATATTTTAAAAGCAAGCCAAAGCTGATGATCATTAAACACATCCAGAAAAAGAGAAAACACTCATAAGATAACGTTGAATGTGCACAAAGATGGAAACCTGACCTCAATTTCGAGATTCCAATTGGTGAAAGGAGGGAACCAACTTCTGAAAATTGTCCTCCTCTAATGTCCCCAGGCACCCTTTGGCATATGTCCTGTCTCCTCTCTCAGAGATCTCTCTCTCTCTCTCTCTCTCTCTCTCTGTCTCTGCCTCCCTCTCTCTCTCTGTTTCTCTTAAATAAACAAAAAAGGAAAAAGGATCATGGGAACAAAACTCATTAACCATTGAGAAAATGTATAGTAAAAGAATAAAAAGTTATTTTGAAAAATTTATACCACATTAACAAAAAGAACAGGATAAGTATAGAATAAGTATAGAATAAGAAAGAACTCTGTGATTGAATTTGGAAATCAAAATTGACAAAAATTTTCAAAAAGTAGAATGAAAAGATTAATATGGGTAATATATTAGGAAAAAAGCAAAGATTTAGAGGATTAATTCTAAAGATTAGGATATAGCTTAAAGAATCCATGAATAGGGGTTGGAGAAGTGGCTCAGGGGTTAAGCCTCCGTCTTGCAGGCGGAAGGTCCTGAGTTCGGATCCTAGATCCCACGTATAGACGCCAGGCAGAAGCCGGGTGGCCCATGTTTCTGGTCCTGGTAGGGCGGAGCCTGTGAATCCCGGGGCAGAGTAAACAAGGAGGAGGTGGAGGCGTCCATGGTGGTTCCAGAATTCGTCCGTGGTTCCACACACACACACACACACACACACACACACACACACACACACGTGCACACACTCATACACGCACAATTGAATAAATAGTAAAAAAAATTTTAAAAAATCCATGAATAAATGGAAAATCAGGAAATATACAGCCAAAATAATTAAGGAAATCATAGAATGAAAAATTCTGTGACAAAACACTTCAGACTAATAGTTCCTGTACATCAAAAAGAAAAAAAAAAACAAGGAAATAAGCCCCACGACTAGATGTATGTTCATATCCATATCTTATATAGCCAAGAAATTTCATAAAGATATATGAGTTAAAAGGGACAGAGTCAAGAAAAACGAGCATCAGAAGATCTGAGACATTCCAAGTACCTCAGAAAAGCTGGTACTATATTTACATATTTCAATATAAGATTAAAATTAAGTCTAGCAAAGCTGAAAAATGCAAGAAAATGCAAGAAGAGTAATACATTAAAGAATACTGAGCAAAATCTACATGCAAAATTTACAGTCAACCAAAGTGTTGACATATATATGTTGGCAAAAAGTAAAAACAAAACCCAGCAATATTGCATGGCTGTAGCCAGGCCTAGGAAAATATGGAGGAAATCCTAGTACAGGAAGCTTTTGATTTATTCAGCTGGAAGACAGAAGTACTCCTGATTTTATTAGAAAATAAACGTTATATATGTGCATTTATGGCAAAAATTAGCATGTCCAAAATGAAGCAAGATAAAAATGAGGTCCAGGGGCTAGAGAGATAGCTCAGGGGTTAAGACTGCCTCACAAGCAGAAGGTCATGAGTTCAGATTCCAGGTCCCATGTTAAAACGCCAGGTGGAAATGATGGTGGCCTGCATTTCCGGCCCTAGTGGGCAGAGCCTGGAATATCCCCGAGAGAAACAAAAAGGAGATAGAAGCAATCCAGGATGATTCCTGAAGTCACCTTTGGTCCTTCACAAGACAGACAGACAGACAGACAGACACACACACACACACACACACACACACACACACACACACACACAATAAAAAAAATCAGGTCCAAGAATATGAAACAAAACAACAACAAATAAAAAAGGAAAAGAAGCAAAACTATCAAATAGGTAAGAATGTAAGAAGAAAAATAGCAATCAAAGGGGGTAGGGAACAGAGTCAATATAGCAATAGTCATAATAAGTAATGATGAATTTTATTTTTCAATCAAAGCCACAGAATGACTTTTAAAACAATTAAACAATCACATAGATTTAAACAATATACTTAAATTTACATAATGAAGAAATGTTGAAAATTTAAGATAAGTGCTTTCATAGACAATCAAGGTATCAAAACATGATATAGATACTAAATTTAATCAGAAGAAAAAGATATTATTCGAGATGCTATGAAACTGATTGTACATCAGGTTGCAAAGAAAATCTTCATTCTTGGCAGCAAAGACATCAACAAATTCTCCAAAACGTAGTGTTAAGAACACAGGATGTGAGACAAAAAAAAAAAAAAAAAAAAAAAAAAGAAAATAAAGTGAATTTAATCCCCAAATAAAAAAATAGAGTAGTATATACTATTTATTAGTAACAAGGATTTACTATTATATGTTCATGTGAATCCATTAAGTTCAGAATAATAGTTATTTCTGTAGAGGGAGAGAAAGAGAGGGGATGGAGGTTGGCTCTAATTAGTAATAAAAAATGGGAGAGAAATCAGAATTAAATTGATGACTTGATTAAGTTACTTTAGTCACTATGCTCTGTACTGGTTAAAAACGTTTAAAATATTTAATAACATTGAATAAAATCAGAAACCATAAACATTATATTTCCCACTGTGGTTGATTCAAAGGTGTTAGAGTAACTTTTTTTCAACAATCTATCATCTATGTATTTTGATTTGAAAGACTATCTTTACCATATTATTAATTTTGGTATAGCAGGTTCTACTTTTATCTTTCAACTCTGTTCTTTAGTGTGTCTTTTACAGTTTTAGCAACAGTGCATTTTAGTGAACCTTGGGGAAGAGGGGACGGCAAGATTTTAAGAGCCTAAAGATGGGGAGGACCAATGATATGTAAGATACTCCACACAAGTTAGGGCTGCAGCAGCCAGGATTGGACTTTGCCTGACCTGTGCAATGGCTGACATGTCAAAGATCCCCCAAAGTCTAGCATGCATCACAGGGGAAAAGGCCCCAGGCAGTAGGATCATTAGAGGCAAGGGAATAAAATAGAGTTCCCATACTAACGGGAAGCCCAAGAAGGGGCCTCTGCCTATGCCACTGAGTCCTGAACCCTCACTAGGGTGGAGGACGTAAAGGGAGGTTAGGCTTCACATAAAAGGATCCAGGGAATAGGAGGGAGGAAGAGGGAGGCAGCAGGAGAGGCAGAGAGAAAGGGGGGAATGAAAGGAAGGGGGAAGGGAGAGACTGTAATGGGGGTCTATGAGGGAGGGGAGGACGGAGGGAGAAGACAGGGGTATCTATTGAGCTTGTATGATTATGAAAAAAGTAAAATGTAGGAGAAACAAATGGATAGATGTTTAAACTTGCATTAGATCTTTTCTTACTTTTCAACGCCCTCAAATCAATAATATCCTGACACCTCTTTCATGTTCATTATAATTAGAAGATCTTGTTAAGTTCTAAACTTAATATATTCTATGATAGGTAATCTAATCTAATTTTTTACATTTATTTATTTATCTCAAGTATGTATATGTTGGGGGAATGAGTCACTGCAAACTTGATGTCAGAAGACAGCAGAGTTGGTTCTCTCCTTCCATCATGTTGAACACAGGTAGACTTGGTGGGAGACTTGTCTTTATCTGCTGAATCATCTTTCCAGCCCCCTGATGGTTAGTCTTGACAAGACTAGGACTCAGCTAGGAGACAAGCCTCTGGGCAGGTCTTAGAGGGCATTTCTGCTAAAGCCAACTGAGGGGTAAAGTCTCTCTCCAAAGAGTAGGTGATCCTCCCATTACGTGGCTGAGATATAAAAAAGTCTAAGAAAAATAAAAAAATCTGCTTTGTGTTTATGTTGCTTCATGCTGGCAAGTGCATCGACAGCTGCTGCTCCTACTGCTGCCATCCTTTGTAAACATCAGTCTCCAGCTTCTCTAGTCTTCCAACATAGTAGAAAGTGCACGGCTAGCTGTGCAGGTACTTTTTAGAGGTTCAGCACCGGATGGGGGCCACATACATTCAGCTTCATGGACTTAGTAGCTACTGGTTCTTAGCCTCTTCAGCATGCTGAGAGCCAGTGATGGGTCATTTAATTCCTATCCGTTGCAAGACTCTCTAGCAAATCTGTTCATTCCGCAAATGAAGAACCTTGTCTAATACATATTCTTTGTTCTATCAAACAGCCCTTACAGAGTTTTTGACCAAAAAAGAAAATGTTCCTTTTTTTTGTAGTCAATAAAGCAATGTAAAAATATCCCTGGCAAAAGTAAGATAATTTTATATTTATAGATTACTATGCAAAAGATTTTGCATTTTAGTGCATGTCTTATCAGCATATATTCGTCAATGTATTTTAAACCCTCTTAGCAAAGTTTTATTGCTTCCTTCAGATGCAGTGTTCATGAAATTTTTTGTTTAACCCTTGGAAGTTTATCATGTTTGTGATAAGTAATAACATCCTTTTCTTTCTTCTGAAGAGGTAATTATTGGTAGGTAGAGAAGTCACTATTTTACAAGTTGTAATGTTATCACTGTATTATAATAATATTGTACAGATGAGTTTCACAGTGACATCTTTATATTGCTATTCTTTCATTACTCTTATTTCTCTCTCCACAGATGCATCTCCCTTTCCATTAATAATTACTACTAAATTTTCATATATGAATGTGTGTGGGCATCAGTGTGTTCATGTACACGTGTTCATGTTACATGTGCACGTTACATGTGTCAATGAGAGTATGTGTTTGCTATGGCAGCTGATAGAAGACAGAGGCCAACCTTGGTATCAGTCTTCGTGTTATACCTCATTTAAGACCAGGTCTCATTGATTGTTTCTGCATATGCCGGGGTAGCTGGCTCACGAGCTTGAGGAATTTACCTGTTCCTCCTTCAGCTTCAGTTCACAACCTTGGGATAATAGACATACACTGCTGCACTTGGCTTTTATAAATCTGTGGGCCAAACTCAGATCAGTATGCTTACATGCTTTACCCAGTCCCTATTTTTTTTTTTAATTGAGTAAACTTGATTTTGCCTTCTACTAATTCAACAGGCAACAATAACATCTATAAAACCATGTTGATGTTGTATCTTGTTGGACCTGTATTTTCCACTTCCTTCTACTTTTATTACTTCAGTGGATGCTAATTCTAGAATAATACTGAAAAACTGGAGTGACAACAATGCTTTTTTCTTCTCACACTTTAAAATGACATGCTTGCTGCATTTAAATTTTATTTCTGAATATGCTGTTTCATTATGCTCAGAAATGTCAGCAAGCTGGATGTTGTGGCACATACTAGCAACTACTGCAGTCCTGGGAGGCTGAGACAGAAGTGTATTGGGCTCAGGGACATCCTGGAGTTACTAAGACCATGTATCAAAAAAAAAAAAAAATCCTTTTATTCCAAATTTGCTAAGTGTTTTTCTCCTATTTCCTATTGAATCTTATTGAGTGTTTTCAACGTGTCTATTAAAACAAACATATTCTTTTACCCTTTGATTTCTACAATGATGACTATATGAGTAGATTTGAAGAAAAGAAAAATAAAGAATGCTTCATTTTTTTTAAATTCCTGGGATCAAAGCTATATGATCAGGAGATTCCAATAAGCATATGCACACATACCCTCACATATTTGTGAATTTGTGAAAATGGCCAATTTTCTTTTGGGGTTTTTCTCATCAAAACTTCCATGAAGTGATAGATTTAATTTCTCTTTCTTGTCTGTCTCTGCTTAACCTGAATATAAAGTCAAACAAACCAATGCGCTACCTCTTTGCTTGGAATAATATTCTTCACTTCAATTTACTTACCAAGTGAATTACCTTTTTAAGTCTCATTTTTCCTCAAATGTATTTACTCATTCTTTTCCTTTTCTTATTTTCCCTCTATCAAGCTTACCAGCTTGTGCACTGCTTAAAATGTAAGGTTTAAAGCAAGACTACTTATCTTTCCACCAGAAAATAGGATTGTATTGAGCTTTATAAAAGCAGGGGTTCAAAACATTTTTTGAATAAGCAAAAAAAAAAAAAAAAACTTACTTTAAATTTATCAAATTAGTGACAAAAGACTTTTATATCTATACCAGAACATTAAAGGGAAATGCATATACACATAAGTTCATGTGCTAATAATATTTTTAGTTCTTTTCCTGCCCCCTCTCCCTCCTTTCTCTCCCTTCCTTCTTAATAGCCCTATAATACATTTTCCTCAGAATTTCTAGATGCCACGACTATAGATGGCGCATGCCACCACACCTAGCTTTTACTTATCTTAATATACACCCGTGCTTTTGAACTTGTGATTCTCCTCAGTCTTCCAAGTGCTGGGATTAAAGTAATTTCAATCACAAAATAACTCAATATAAAATTTCCAAAGAATTATTTGAAGAAATTTAGTCTTTAAAATATGGATTCTTGATCAAGAAAGCATATTTCTAAATATTTACTTTTCAAAATTTTTTTTACTTTTCTAGTTCCTAATCAGAACATGTATGTAAGCTACCTATCCACCCCAAAGCTTAGGGAACATTGAGAAAGAAGAGGAGGTAAGATTGTAAGACCATGAAGGTTAGAAGTATAGCCAGAGTTATCTTTTAGACATGACAGAGCTATTGCATCCGTGAATTCATTGGAGCTATGTATATTTCCATAAGACCTGGACCGGATTTGTCCTATCAACATTTCATCATGAAAGAACAACTCAAGAGGTCCCACTTTTCCCGGAAACACTGAGGAGGGTTAATCCTGAGGCAAGGGGAAGGGAAGATGCTCTCAGTGGGTCATTCATGACAAAAACTCCCAAGAAAACAGGAGGGAGACTGGCAGAAAAAACTGAAAGGCTGTAATGGGAAGAGGAGAAAGGATGAGACTGGAGATTAAAAGGTGAAATATAAATTCACTGTCATCATGTATGAAACACTGGAAGAATAAAAATATAATTTAAAAATTTTACTTTTCAAAGTCTTAATTTTTTTTAATGGAAACATTATTATTTATTCAACTGTGTGTATGTGCGCGCGCGCGTGTCTGTGTGTGTGTGTGTGTGTGTGTGTGTGTGTGTGTGTGTGTGTGTGTGTATGTGTGTGTCTGTGTATGTGTAGAACCACGGACGAATTCGCGAACCACCATGGACGCCTCCACCTCCTTCTGCCCCGGGATTCACAGGCTCCGCCCTACCAGGACCAGAAGCGCAGGCCGCCCCCGCTTCCGCCTGGCGTCTATATGTGGGATCTGGGAACCAAACTCAGGACCTTCCGCCTGCAAGGCGGAGGCTTAACCCCTGAGCCACCTCTCCAGCCCAAAGCCTTAATTTTTATGAAGAATTTAAACCATAAATAATTAAACTGGTCTATGATCTGTGATTTCTGAATGAATTCTGATACATCCATCCAACTAGAGAGTAGAAATGTGAATTTTAGAATGAAGCTCACAATGCCTTTTAGGTATTGTTCAGTCAGTTAGAAAGCATAGATGCATGCACTGGACTACTCTTGGGATAAAACACACAAAAAATGCTGCTGCTGTTTATTATCAGGCACTGGGATTAAAAAAGCTCTTTTTTCTTTCTCTTTTGATACATATTTCTGATAGTCTACTTTTAACTACCTAAAAACAATTCTAACACTTTTATCAGGCTAATGAAAAGGTTTTTAGTGTCAAGAAGAAATGATCATATAATATTCCTCTATGTGTATTCTGTGTGTGTATGTGTATGTGTGTATACAGTGGTCTGAAGACACGAGTGCATAAGTGACAAATAGACTTGCCTGGTATCTAAATGCAATTCTAATTTTGGGAAATCTCTGACATAATCCCTTTCCTAGCTCCTTGATGCTAGTGAATCATATGACATAGTTTCATCTAATCCTCTGACTCAAACCTGGGACATCCGTCAAAGAAAAACAGAGAACCATAAAAACCAGAAAAATACAGAAAATCATGAGATTAAAACCATGAAAAAAGCAGTCAAACACCAAAATAAACATTTCTGAGGGAATCTGAACCTAGTGGTTTGATAAAAAATAATGAAACTTACAGGAGCAGAAACAAAAACAGAATGTTTTTGTGAATGACATTGGTAGGCTTTACCTTATACTCAAAGACATGTTTCCAAAATATTTCCAGCATAAAACCAAAATTTTTCAACAGAATAGTGATGAGCAAGTAGAAACAATAACACTCTCATGGTTTGGAAAAAACATTTTCCAGATAGTACAAGAACTAACTAAAGCAAATTAAATCAGTCTCAGAAAGATTGATATTACATGCTTTTTTTTTCTCATATGTGGTTCTACATTTTATATTGATACATAAAATCATGCCTTTATATTTGACATTAAAGTAGAAGAGTGATCTAGTGGACAAAGGGAACTAACTGATGACAGGAGAAGAAAAGGTTATCTTGGGGAGAATATGCTCAAAATACATTATGCATTTGTACAAAAATGTCCCTATATAGCATAGTACTAAGTTCACTAAATATATACGATTTTATAAAAAGCAGATTTTATTTTGGAACACAGTAAGACATGTAATAGGTAATGAAATGGATCCCTACAAAGCTTTGTTAAAAAAAAATCAGCTTTCCTCTTCTGTGCCATGGCTCCGTCCCATCGATTTTTCAAGGAGGGCATCTGGACTTTGGTTCCCCTCTCCTGGCAGGGCCCGACTGCCACTGTTACTCTGCCCCACAGCCTGAACACCCGTAGCCCCCTTCTCCCACCTAACCTCATCCAACCCCATTACTATGTAACTAATCCAATCCTTCATCCAGTCCCCCTCACCAGGCTAATCATTTAGAAAATCCTTCAAGAATGTAATAGAGGTTACAGAAACTACAGGCCGAGGACTGCAGACTACCACTATCAACTATGGATCCAAGAATCTCACCATTAAACAAAAGAGAATCTTTGCACTTGACCCTAAGATAGTCAACACAGGTTAAGAATTCTATGCAGTGTATACAAAGCCCCATACACCCACAGCTTCAGTGTCTTAACCATACACCCTCACATACCCCTAACAATTTAAAACCTGCCATATCACAACATACCCCTATACCCACTCTATTTTGTTTTCTTGAAAATGTTCTAACACTTAATCCTAACCTCACCTAACAAACTCTGATGTCCAATCTTGAATATCTCAAACCACCTGTCACTCACATTAATCAGAGCTGGGCTTACATACTACTTGGGCACAACAGTAATCCCACTTACAAAATAGCACCGCAGAACCCTGGATTGACCTTTTCATGTCCAGGGAAACAACAATGTGTAAGTGTGGTAGTTTTATCTAACTCAAAATAGCCAGAAACATACACTAAAGAAAGAAACCAGAGACCAAACACAGAATGCCCAGGTCACACCATAAAGCCACAAAGTACAACAAAAACAAAGACAAAAAAACTGCAAAAAACATTGACAATGATAGATTCCAATCACAATAACTTCTTGCATATTAGCCAAGAAATCAACAATCAAGATAATGATTTTTAAAATTCGATTATTATTATGATAAAAGTAATGTAAGAGGAACTTCAAGAGGGCTGGAGAGGTGGCTCAGGGGTTAAACCTCTGCCTTGCAGGCTAAAGGTCCTGAGTTCGGATCCTAGATCCCACGTATAGGCACCAGGTGGAAGTGGGGGCGGCCTGCGTTTCTAGAAGATCCTGGTAGGGCGGAGCCTGTGAAACCCGGAGCAGAGTAAACAAGGAGGAGGTGGAGATGTCCCTGGTTGTTCCTGAATTCATCCGTGGTTCTTCACACACACACACACACACACACACACACACACACACACACACACACACACACAAAATTGAATAAATAAAAAAATTAAAAAAAGAGGAAATGAATAATTGCATAAGCAATTACAAATAGGAAAAGACTAGGCATCCGGAAGATATTAAAAAAAGAAGTTAAAGAAACAAAACTAAGCACAGAGCAAATGAAAAAAAAAAAAAACTCATACAGAGATTAAACTTGAAATTAAAAACAAGCTAAATATAATTCAAAACTCAATAGAGAATTACCAACAGAACATATGAAGCAGAAAGCAGAATATCAGAATTAGAAAACAAGATTGAAGAACAAATTATTCAATAAAAGAGGCTGAAAAACCTAAAAAAAAACTTGAAGAATAATCAAGAGCTATGGAATATCTTGAAGAAGTCAAACTTGCACATTCATAGAATTTCACAACAAGAAACCCAAAAACCATGCCAGAAGAGATTTTCCATACTATCATAAATGAAATTTTCCATATTTAAGGAAAGAGATACCAGTCCAAAAATACAAGAGGCTTATTACCTACCAATCAGATATGGCCAAAATAGAAGCATACCACCACAAATTACAGATGCAAGACAAAGAATGTTTTGAGAGCCTCAAGAGAAAAAAACCTAGTCACATTTAAAGTAAGCCTATTAAAATAACAGCTGACTTTTCAAAAGCCAGCAAAAGTCAGAAGAGATCTGACAGATGCACTTCAAGTTATGAATGATCACAATTGCCAACCCAGGCTCCTATATCCATTAAAATTATCAGTCATGATTGAAAGGGAAAGAAATATCTTCCATCATAAGGATAAGTTGAAGATTACATGATAAGCAAACCAGGCCTACAGAAAATGCTAGAAAAAAAATTACTCAAGTTTTTGAAGAAAAGGAGAGGCATACACAAGTGGCTAGAAGGGAAAAATAATGTCAGCACATACATAAAAACCACAAAATTAAGAAAATGATAGGAATCAGCAAACATTTCTCAATCATAAACCTAAATGTCAATGGAATTAATTCTGTAGTCAAGAGACATAAGCTACTAACATGATTTAAAAACCACAACACAACAATTTGCTGTCTTCAAGAAACACATCTCATATGAAAGACAGGCACAATCTCAGAGCTAAAGGGTGGTCAAAAGTACTCCAAGCTAATGAAACAAGGAAACAAGCAGGAGTAGTAATTCTAGTATCTGACAAAATAAACTTCAAATTAAAGCAGAAGAGAAACAGAAGACCACTACATATCAGTGAAAGGAACAATCCATTAAGAAGACTTCACAATTCTGAACATATATGCACATTCACTAAATAAACCCTACAGTACGTGAAACAACAAACTGACTGAAACACAATAATAGTAGGGGATTCAACATCCCACTCTCATCAATGGAAGATCAATAGGCCAAAAACTGAACAGACACACTGGAGCTGAGTCAAACCATAATCCAAAGGAACTCTACCAAACTTTCCAATGTAACACTAAAGAATACACATTCTTTTCAGCAGTTTGTGGAACTTTCTCCAAATAGACCACATATTAGGCGACAAAGCAAGTATCTACCTATACAAGAAAGTTGAAATTACATCCTGTATCTTATCTGCTTACCATGCAATAAAGCTAGACATCCACAATAAGGTAAATGATTGAAAATACATAAACTCTTGGAAACTAAACATCATGATACTGAATGAGGAATGGATTCAGGCAGAAGTAAAAATGGAAACTCAAAATTCCCAAATGTAAATGATAATGAAACTCCAAATATCAAAATCTCTATGGAAGTATCACAAGTAAATAATATAAGAATGCAGCTTAAAGCTTTAGACAAACAAGCACAATATAATCTCGGAAGCTGTAGATATGCAGAGATCAGTAAAACCAGGGGAGAAATATCTGAAATTGAGATAAAGAAAACCATACAAAGAATCAAACAAAAAAAGAGGTGGCTCTTTGAAAAAAAAAATCAGTACAATTGAGAAACCCTAGTACAAATTAACCAATACCAAAAAGCAGAAAAACACAAATAAATAAAATTAGAGATGAAAATGGAGTTATTACAACTGATACCAAGGAAACTCAGAGAATCATAAGGTCATACTTCAAAACCTTATACTCCACAAAACTTGACAATCAGAAAAAAATGAATGAATTTTTAAATACACATAAATTACCAAACATGAATGTGGATGAACTGAATTATTTAAATAGTCCTATAACAAGAGAGCAAATTAAAGAAGTAATTACAAATCTTCCCACAAACAACAACAACAACAATAAAAAAAAAAACAACAAAAACCCAGGACCGGATGGATTCATGCAGAATTATACCAGACATTTAAAGAACTAACACAACTATTCCACAAAATAGCAAAGGAAGGAACACTTCAAAATTCTGTCTACAAAGCTAATATTATACTGATCCCAAAATTGAACAAAGACACAATAAAAAAAGAAAAACAGGCCAATCTCATTAATGAGCACAGATGCAAAGACCCTCAATATAATTTTAGCAAACCTGATTCAAATACATATCAAAAAGATCATTCACTGTGACCAAGTAGGATTTATTCCAGACACACAAGGTTGGTTCAACATACACAAATCAATAAATGTAATTCATCACATAAACAAATGCAAGGATCAAAATCACATGAGTCTATAGATAGACACATAAAAAGCTTTTGACAAAATCCAATATTCCTTTATATCATGAAGCCATGGAGATAATAAGAAAGGAAGGAACTTATATCAGCATAATAAAAGCCATATACAACAAGCTTATAGTAAAGATCATCTTAAAAGGTAAAGACTTTGATCAGGAACAAGGCAAGGCTGTCCATTCTCACCACTTCTATTCAATACTTAAAGTACTTAAAGTCTAGCTAGAGCCATAAGACAAGAGAGGAAGATAAAAGGGGTAAAAATAAGAAAAGAAGAAGTCAACATGTTTCTATTTTCATATGACATGATTCTATATCTAAGAGAACCTAAAAACTCCATCAGGAAACTACTGGAACTAATAAATAAGTTCAGGAGAAGAGCAGGTTACAAAATTAAATGTTCAAAAATCACTGGCTTTCTTATACACCAAGGATGCAAAATGTGAAAATGTCCCAAGATAAACAATTCCATTTACTACAGACCCTAAACAAATGAAAAATCTTGGTATAAATCTAGCCAAGAGTAAGAGAGACCTATACAATAAAAACTTTAAAACCCTAAAGAAAGACATTTCAGAAGACACCAGAAAGTGGAAAGATCTCCCTTCTTCCTGGATTGGTAGAATTAAAGTTGCAAAAATGACTGCCCTACTAAAAGCATTATACAGATTTAATGCTATACCAATCAAAATTCCAAGGCAATTCCTCATAGAAATTTACAAAACAATCTCAAAATTCATGTATAAAGCAGAAATGGCCCAGGATAGCAAAAACAATCCAGAATAATAAAAACTTTGCTGGAGGTATCACAATACCAGACCTTAATCTATATTATAAATCCACAGTAATAAAGACACCATGGTACTGGCTCCAAAATAAACAATAGATCAATGAATAAGAATTAAAGACCCAATAAAAGCTCATATGCTTAAAGTAAACTGACTTAACACAGAGCCCTAGAAAAACAATTGGAAAAAGGACAGCATCTTCAACAAATGGTGCTAGCAAAACTGTATACCTACACACAGAAGATTGAAATTAGACCCTTACCTGTTACCCTGCATAGAAACCCAAATGGATCATGGACCTAAATATTAGACCAGAGACTATAAAAACCCTGGAAGAAAGAGTAGGGAATTCCCTGGAACTGATAGACCAATATTTTCTAAACAACCCCAATTGCACAGGAAATAGGACTAGCCCACAAGTGGGATTTCATAAAATTAAAGAAATTCTGTTTAGCAAAAGATATTGTTTGCTGAGTAAAAAGACAACCCACAGAATGGGAGAAAACCTTCATTAACCACACAGCTGATAGAAGAGTACTATTTAGAGTGAACAAAGAACTCAAAAAAAAATTAAACACCAAGGAGGCAAACAACATAATTAAAAAATGAATCTTGGATCTTAAAAGAAATTTTTCTAAGGTGAAATTAAAGTGTCTACCAAATTCCTTAAAAATGTTGCACCTCCCTATCTATTAAGGAAATGTGAATTAAAAGCACCCTGAGATATATCTAACCCTGTCTAGCTGATGGGGAAGGCCCAGCCCATGGTGGGTGGAACTAGACCCTGGAGTAATATACAGAAAGCTGGTTGAGAAAGTTGGCATCCTTTTGTACACTTGGCCAGACATGCTGGTCTAGCAAGTAAGGATTGTCCCTCTCTCAGCCATTATGTAAAGATGGTGTGACCAGTTCCCTTGGCCTGATGTTGGTGTATGCTCTCCTATCAAGCTGGACTGAGAACTGTAACCAGGAATCCTAAGAGAGAATAAACCCTTTGTTCCCTTAAGTCGTTTTATGGTCATTTATCAGCAACCATTCATGCAAACTGCAACAACATACAATAGAACAAATGCTGGAGAGGATGTGGAGAAAAGGGAACTCTCATACATTCCTGATGGGAATGCAATCTTGTACAACTGCTCTGGAGATCAGTATGGCATACTGCAAAAAAGTTAAAAATAGATATTCCATTATGACCCAGATATATCACTCCTGGGAATATTCCTAAAGAGTGTTTCATCTTACTAGAGAGACAAGTATATATCCATTTTCATTGTAGTTCTATTCGCAATAGCAAAGTCATGGAATTAATCTAAATGCCCAACAGTAGATGAATGGATAAAGAAAACGTGATACAAATACTCAATGGATAGATTAAACTAGAAAAAAATTTTCATATGGAAAAAAACATTGGAGTGAAATTATAGCTTATTAAAGGAAAGAAAATGTTTGGCAACTACACATCTAGGTTGCTATCGAGAATATATAAAATGTGCAAACAATTCAATAACCAAACCACAAATAATATGGTCAAAACTGGGAAAAGATCACAAAAGACAGCAAAATAAAATTTATTAGTAGTATATGAAAAACACTCGACATTATTCATCACCAGGGAAATGCAAATCAGAGCCACACTGAGATTCTGCCTTATGTCCATTAGAATTGCTATTATCAAAATGACAAAACATAGATAGTGCTAGAGATTGTGAAGAAAAGAATAGTTAAACATTACTTGTGAAGATGTATATTAGTACAGCAGTTATAGGAAGGTATTAAGAATAGAGAATACCACATACCACAATCCCAGTACTGATTATATTTTGAAAGAAAATGACACCAGCATGTTGAAGAGTTATTTGTCTGTGTTTATTGAAACACTATTTATAATAGTCAATATACAGAAACAAGTATTCATCAGTGAGAGAAATGATAAAAGAAAAAAAGATACACAGACACACAATCATTATTTAATTCTATTAAGCCATAAAAGAGATGTAATCATGTCATTTGCAACAGCATGAAGGAAACTGGAGGACAAACAAAGACATGAGCTCACTTGTGCAATCTAAAAAAGTAAAACTATAAAGGTATAAAAGAGAATAGTGACTCAGATGAAGGGCTATTTCATGGCCAATAGGCACAAAAACCATAGTTTTATGGAGGAACAAGTTCTTGGAGTTCCATTGGGCAACAAGGAGAAGGCTTACAGAGCTATACACTTTCCTAAATTAACACCACTATTTTATATATTACAAAATAGTTCAAAGAGTTTTAAGAGTTATTACCATAAAAATGGAAAATGTTGTTTAGGGGTAATAGATATTACCTTAATTTGTACATTATACAATGTAAACAAACATTGTTGAAATAGTACATGTTTCACTATAATTGTGTACAAGCATTATGTGTCAATTGAAAAACTAGTCCTGGGGGCTGAGGGATGGTTCAGTGGTTAAAGCCTTTGCCTCAAAAGCAAGAGATCTGAATTCGAATCCCAGATCTCACATAAAAATGCCAGGTGAATATGGCAGCTTGTTAACTCTGACCTTGGAAGCTGGAACCTGGGAAACCTCAGGGCAAACCAAAAAGATGAAAAAGCATTCCAGGATGATTTCTGATTCCTGAGTCAGATGTTCCTCTGGGCCTCCATAGGGTACACACACTCAAGTGTCCACTGTACACATGCCCCCATGCCTATGTACACCCCCACTTATGTGTAATACATTCATGTACATGCACATACACTAAATAGCCCCATTTTTTAAAAAAAGCAACAAGAAAATAGTAAAAACAAGGGCCTGTGATCCTTAACGAGGTCAAATGCTTTACCAACGAAGTTCCTTGTAATTAGGAAAAAGTGGCTAATCATGATAGAACAGTTCCATTCAGAATGCAGACACCACATCACATACTTTCTAACCTAAAATGTTAAAGCAACTATTAGTTAGGCTTTACCTCCAGTATCTCATTCATTCTTTACTAGAATGTAGTGGGTAAACATCATCACTATTTTTCATAGACAAATAACCTGAAGACTAGAAGAAATATTTGCCCAGGATCGTAACAATGGTAAAACCAAGGTAAAATTTGACTAATTCTAAAATAACTATTTTACCAGTAGAGACAGTTAATACACTATATACAGAGTCATACTAGGCCTATTCTACACTCTAGTCCCCAGAACAAGAGAAATTCATGTATTTTTTTCAACATTTATCAGATACCTGCTAAGTGCTAGCACTAAGAAACTCTCTTGAAGATCACTTGTAACTCTGAAACACAATTAAAAAATGCCACAAATGAACATTCTTCTCTGGTACCTCAGCAATGAGACCTACATGCTGTGCATTTATCTGTGGTGAAGTCTGCTTTTTTCTGTCCAACTACACTGAATGCTGCATGGAGGCAAGATGGTTCAAGAGTTGTTTATGACATCTCTCAAAATGCCTAGCTATTATTTTGCTTATATCCAGAATAAATATTATCAAAACTCCCTGCATGCATAAAATATACTAATTTCCTTAGCTGAAAATTTAAATAAAATTTTATCTTTACATTCTTTTATTACCTTACAATTAAAATACATTTAATTACCCAAACTGCCTCATAGTTTTAAATATTTTATTTTACTATAAATATAATAAAAATAAAATGGTTAACCTTTCATGGAAAAAATTGAAAATTTATTTCGATAAATTCATGCTCTATACAAGTAGTTTTTTTTCTACTTTTTATATATTATAATATAGGGTGCCTATCCCTCATGGCACTCCCTGTCTGGAGTCTATGACTTCTTTAGGGTGACTTAGCCTCTCATGGTACTTCATGTCTGGAGTCCATGAGTTTCGTTCTTTCTCTCCTCTAATAAACTCTATCTTAATCTTCTATATATATTATAATTTTATGTAATCTTCATTTTGTAACTTTTTAAAATTTCATGTTAGTGTATGTGACTGCACAAGGGTACAAGAATCCATCTCAATAAGTATAAGAGAACCTTGCCAAAAAATGATAGCTAGGAGGTACAGGTAATATGGGGAATCTCCTACAGATGTTCTGCTAAATGGATGAGAGGTTAAACATTCTTCTAAATGCTTCTGTTTGTACCTCATAGGTGCATGCAATCCTCAGCCTTAAATAAGCATCTTAGTAAAGACTCATAACTCACTAAAGGGCTGAGAATAATGGACTGTTGAATATTCAATGCTGCATGAGACCTATGTACCATATACTCTGAGGTTCAGGGAACATTGTGAAGGAGGGAATGGAAAATCTGAAAGTTAGGAAGATCTGAAAAGTACTCTAAAATCCAGTCAGTTCCTCCTTTTATCTTTAGTATGAAACTGCTTCCACTACAGAAGAAGTCTTTTTAATACCATCCAAATCTTAATATGGCTTAAATGTAATACAAGACAATATAGACACATTTATAACCTAATTCTAGTTGGCAGGTCAGACACAGACGTTAACTATGTATAGAAAAGACCATTTAATAAATAATTTTCGAAATTACATGGTAGTCCAGGACACAATCATTTAGTTTTGAGTCACAAGTAAACTCTAACTATAGAGGTTCATATTATATATTGTTTTTTCTTAATAACATTCTAAATTGACCATATACACACATGTTATTTATTGTGCTGAGCCTAACAATTCTTATTGAACAAATCAGAAATTTCAATAGACACATTCAAATTTGAGAGACAGAAAAAACCACAGTAGTATCTTCTAGCTGCCTTTTAAGTTCACACAGAAGAGAAAGAAATTACACCCAGAACTCTTGCCATGCAGCCTCAATAATAGTAATCTATATTTTACTATCCCTTCAGTAATCTTTATTTTACTATCCCTTCCTATCTATCTATCTATCTATCTATCTATCTATCTATCTATCTATCTATCTATCTATCTATCTATCTACCTACCTACCTAATTTATTTGTGTGTGTGTGTGTGTGTGTGTGTGTATCAGAGGGTACTGTGAGTCCTTCTGGAGGACCAAAAGTGACTTCGGGAATCATCCTGGATTGCTTCTTCTTCCTTCTTGCTTTCCTCTGGGTTTTCCCAGGCTCCTCCCAACAGCACCAGAAGTGCAGGCTGCTGCCTTTTTTGCATGATGTTTTTACATGGGACCTGGGATTTGAACTCAAGACCTTCTCCTTGCAAAACAGAGTTTTCATCCCGAGCCATCTCTCTAGTCCTATTTTACTATTCTTTCTGTGAATTAATATATTAATTTTAATGTTAGATACTAAAACTGGAATATCTGGGAGGCATAAACTTATCTGACAGAATTAATTTAATTGATATGTACTTCTGTCAACTAGGAATACAATGTATGAATAACTTATCCTATTTACTAATACTAATGACCTTCCAACTTACAGAGTAATTATGGTATCATTTGAGAATCAACTCTAGGTTCTGTGCTCATATTTTACATAAATTTTCACCTGTAATGCTATTCTTTGAAGTACACATAATTATTCTATGCTAGATACAGTGACAATGATGATCAGAAATTTAAAATTATACAGTAATAAATTGAAGAATTAAGAAGTCAAACCTAGACTATAGTAAGCACACCGATTACCAAGCAAAACTATATATATACAAGTGTCAAACAGATCTATGGAGTAAACAGGTAAATACAGAAATATAAAGATGTATAGTTTTAATTGTCAGTGAGTTCTAGGTGGAGGTAACAGGTATGTGATACATCCTGATAAGTTGCTGGTTAGGAGGTCTTAAAGGCCTGCAAAACAATTGCCATAGTATAGATAGGACAGTGGAAGTTACTGGGGGAGAAAAACAATTAACGGTCTCATCAACCTGTAAAATCTGCAAGTTTCAATAACAATCACCATAGTAACAGGTGACCATTAATGTAATAGTGGCATAAGTATCAAGGATACAACCAACAGCTTTCTGATTAGATTTAAAACACAACGTGTCAGACTGGAATACATTCCCATTACTATAACTACAAAAAAAACCTATGAAAGGGAAGAAAATAGGTCACAAAGGAAGAGCAGACTATGAATGTTTACATAGGAAGACAGTACACTAAACTGCTTTGTAAGTATCTATTAATCAATTCACATATTAGAAGAACATTCAACACCCAACCTAGAAGTCTTCTATAACAGAAGATGTGTATTACTGAAAATCATGACTTGTTAACATGCAGAAAATAAATGAATGTGGACTACTTGTCCCTGAACAGGAGATATAAGCCTCACCAACCCCAGCCCCAAAGCTCAGGGAACATCAAGGAAGAGAGGACAGCAAGAATTTGAGAGCCTAGAAAGAAGGATAACGCAGGGCTTGGGATGTTATATACTCTTGTTTCAGATGAGCCCTGAATGAGACATTCTTAGGAAAGACAGTGGAAAGAAATAGTTTTAAAGTTGAAATAAGGCTTTTGCTGTCATTTATTGATACAAAGAATCTGGAATCTGAATCTCCACAATAAAAGTTATTTGGCAAGTTGGTTGCTTTCCACAGACATCCTTGAAGTTCTGTTTACTAGGAGTAAACATTATACTTTGGTGCCAAAGGCATCACTGAGAGATTAAGGGCATACCCAAACTAGTCTGGTTCAGAGAAAAAATGAAGCAGCCTTCACTAGGCAAAGAGCCAGTGATTTCACTGCCCAGGTTAAAAAAAAAATCAAAAAACAACACCTCATGGAATTCTAGTCTGAAAGTATATTATTTACAACAAATGAGTAACAAAATTCCTAAATATATAAAAGAATAGGAAATATGTGACTAAAGACAACATAAAAGCAGTTACTAGAAGGCTCTCAGATGACTAATACAAACTCTTTAAAGCAGCTATTACAGGGAAAAGAGCACCAAAATGAATGCTCAAATGTGAATTTTAGAAAAGAAACAAAAACAAAGTCCAAGAGCACTAATGTTATCGTGGTACATTCCATGTTATAAATATTTAGTTATTAAAAATTTTCAAAAGAATTAAATAGATATAGGTTAAAAAGAACAGCATCAAAATGAAAATTTTATTGTGCTTACAGGACATTAGAAATGACAGAGAAAAAGCCAATGAACTTGAAGGTAAGTATACAGAAATTTAGTTAGAAAATACATTAGGGGCAAATAAAATGGTCCTGGTAACCTACACAACTATGAGATCATAGCAAATTACCTACCATATTTGTATTTGAAGTCCCAGAAGTAGAAGAAAAATGAAGAATGATAAATATTTGAAGTAATGAAAAATCCCTTGTCTTTGGTAAATAAAGGAGTTCAGAAACCTGTATATAGCAATACAAAGAAAATAACACTAAGGTACTTTATTCTACATTCCTGAAAACAAAGATAAAGTTAGCTAAGCTGGGCATAGCAGCACACTGCATTCAGGAGTTGGATGTATGAGAATTTTGAGTTTGAGGCCATCCAGAGCTCAAAATGAATTTTATATCAACCTAACTATGGTGAGACCCCATTTCCAAAGACAAGAAATGAACTATTATAAAGATGAAAATAAAGGGTTTAATGCTAGGGAAGGAAAAGAAAAGCAGAGACTGTATACTAGAGTATTCAGAAATATACTTCACTATACATATGATTTTAGGTTCTGATAAAATGAAATTTCCAACCTGTGAAGGAATGATACATTATTTATCAAAAAAGGCTTATTTATATTTCATGTAAAGTTTTCACATAAAAAATAAGCTACAGGGTAAAGGAAAAATGGTGTTATTATTTTATCATCTTGTTCATAAACCGGAAGGACAGATAGTAAGTCTATGAAAAAAGCAATGGATTGGATTCATTCACACACAAAAGGATGTAACAATAACCTGTAATTTAGTGTACTTATGGGAAAAATATGCTCACACATGTACTTGGATGTGAATGTAAGATTTCAGAGCTGATCAAACTAACATGGGATACTCATGGGAATAGAAATAGAAGAATGGAATGAAATTTTTCTTTTGTTTTATACTTTTCTACTTTTGTTTCTTGACTTTAAATCATGAATACATACTGCTTCTGTAATTCAAAAGGGGGAAAAACACACCCTTCTTAAGAAGCCCAACAATAACATGTTGATTTTGTGTACCAATTTCCCATGTTCACCACACTAAAGCCTCTCTCCTGATGTTGCTTTTCTACCCATATACGTATTTCTTCTAGGAATCTGTTCTCTCCCTCTTAAGAGTCTAGATTACTTGATTGTCCTCTAGAAAATGACAGTACAACTCTATTGCTGAAGACATGCTGATCACAAAACATGAAAAAAGAAACTGGTCTATAAGTGTCCTCCTTGCTGGCAGTCCTCATAGTACAAGAAAATACTATATAAGATGCTGAGGGAGAAAGGCAATCAACACTCTCATCAGTCTGTGAAAGCTATAAGATACAATAACCATCTTGGCTACAGGTGACCATCAATGCAATATTGGCATGAATGTTAAGGGGGATAATCAACTATTTTTTGATTGGATTTCAGGTCTGTTGTTAGCAGGGACCATGTTCCTGGTATTGTAAGTCAGATCAAGAACCTATTAAAGGGAAGGACACAGGCTCTAATGGGGGTACAAACAATATATTAAGGCTGTTGCAGTTCACCTGCACGGTTGCTGATAAATGACCATCACACAGCTTAAGGGAAGAAGGAGTTTACTTTCTTACGACAGTCCGGTTACAGTTCATAGTCCAGCTTGGCGGGAGAGCACGCACCAATACTAGGGCCAAGGGAACTGGCCACACCATCATTGCATAACGGCTGAGAGATGGACGATCCTTAATTGCCAGACCAGCATGTCTGGCCAAGTATACAGAAGGATGACAACTCTCTCAACCAGCTCTCTCTGATTTATCCAGGGCCTAATCCCACCCACCATGGGCTGGGTCTTCCCCAGCAGCTAGACAATCTCTTTCAGGGTTGCTCTGGGCTCAACCATCAACTCTCCACAACTGTGCCTAGAGCCCAAACCCTCAAGAGTCAAGTTGACACTTGTGCCTAACTATGACATTCCACCCCTTGTCAACTCGACACAAAAACAATAGCACTTTTAAACTGTAACCTTTCCTTGTCCCCACAGATGTTAAAATATAAATATATTCCATGGACAAATTTAAAATGTTCTCTCATTAAAACTTCAGTTCCAATATTTTAAAAGTTCAAAGTTTCTTAACCTTAAAACTCTTAAATCAGAATAAATTAAATACTTTAAAACAGATAAAACATTAAAGCAGAAGGATCTTAAAACAATAAGAAAACATTAAGAAGATCAAAATCCAGCAAATCACCACATCCTGTACTTCAATGTCCATCTTCTGCTGCTTATCACATAGTCAAGGCGGCTCAAATATTCTAGGCATTCCCAGTCCCTGTTTGCAGCTTAAAGTTGTAAAAGCAGAGTTCCTCTGAAGCAGGCTGAATCTCCACTCGCAGTAGTCCTCAGCAGCAGTCCCACAGTTCTGGGTTCTCCTCTGCAGCATTAAGCTTCACTATCTCTTGCAGGAACTCTACGCATGCCACTTGGTGCCAAGCTTTTGCTGCTCTCCACGAACCATCAGTAGTACACGAAAACCAGTATCACCTGAGGGACGCTGCCTGATTCCGAAGCAAAGTTGAAACATAGCTTAGTCCACTGGAGCTACAGCTGTACCAACTTTAACAAGCTGATGCTGGAAAACTGTCTTTTCTAGGCAGCCAAACATCCAAAGGGCAAGAAATAGCTTTAACTTGGGCTTTCAGCCCCTGAAGGAATCTGGGTTTTCAAACCACAAACTTGCCATAGGATGGTTTTCACGTTTTCCACTGTCCCAGTGCAAGTTGCTAGGTTTTCCTTCACTGATACTCATTTCTCAAACAGCAGCAGATACTCTGCTACCTGCCCTTTGCACATCCAAACCTTTAAGGTTGCCAACACAGCTCTCCTCTGTCAAGCAAACCAGTCCATCCCCTTTAAATTCAGCTTTGCCAAAGTCCTTGTTCTCCTCATCACAAATTGGGCCCAAACAATCTCTCTCAGCAATTGGTCCACTAAACTCTGAAGAACGGTATTTGTAAATCCACAAAGTGAAAATTCTCAAGCATTTCCAACTTTGTCTAGCAGAACCGTTCACAAGCCACAAAATGCACATAGTTAGATTTATCAGCAACACCCCACTTCCTGGGTACCAAATTCGGTTGCAGTTCACCTGCATGGTTGCTGATAAATGACCATCACACAGCTTAAGAGAACAGGGAGTTTACTTTCTTATGGCAGTCCGGCTTGACGGGAGAGCATGCACCAACACTAGGGCCAAGGGAACTGGCCACACCATCACTGCATAACGGCTGAGAGATGGACAATCCTTACTTGCCAGACCAGCATGTCTGGCCAAGTATACAGAAGGATGCCAACTCTCTCAACCAGCTCTCTGTGATTTATCCAGGGCTTAATCCCACCCACCATG